>JABWIB010001263.1:50805-61685 GCA_016617825.1 Platyplectrum ornatum
ACACTAACATTCATTTTACCCCCCCTGCAATTCAACATGGTTTTACCCATTCTTTAAAAATGCTTTGATTGGAACAATTTATCTTATAGTGTATGGCCAGCTGAAGTCAGGATCCGTGTGCAACATGCAACAATAAAGTATTNTCCCTGCATGCATACACTGACATTCATTTTACCTCCCCTGCAATTCAACATGGTTTTACCCACTCTTGAAAAATGCTTAGATTGGAACAATTTATCTTATAGTGTATGGCCAGCTTTAGTTTCATTTTACACACGAGAATGTGAACTCGAATCTGATTGGTTGCTATGGGCAACATCCCCACTTTTCAATCTCACTACAATCTCTCCGCTTAGTAAACATACCCCCATGGTGTCCATTAAAGGCAGGGCAATCAACAGCTGCCCTAGGGGGAGCAACAACAGCAGTACTTATGATTGAATCTTGCTAAACAAATGAATCTGGATAGAACCATTCAATTCATTGTGTGAAAGTTAACATCAGTTTTAAGCATATACAAATATCTAAATCAAAGTTATAATATCATGTATTTCTAATACCAATGTTAGTCAATTAGATAGTATACTCAAAAAAACTAATTATATTATAATTGAATCAACAATTTTTATGTAACACAAGTAAGATTTAAGCTGGTTATACATCAGCACAATAGTGGCTCCAATCCCAGAATTATTTGCTGCCATAATAGGCTGCAATAACACACTTGTCCACCAGATGGCTCTATACTTAATTTCAATAGGAATTGTTTCATCTTTCATCAAAAATATTAGGAGCTGCTAACAATCATTTCAAATGACCACACCTGGCTGAAACAAACCTGCAGAATGTTTGGTGTGTACACACTAAATAGATATCTTTTCAAAGATATCTTTTACATAGAAACATAGAATGTGACAGCAGATAAGAGCCACGTGGCCCATCCAGTCTGCCCCATTGTGTATTCAAAACTATACCAACCCAAATTTAAGAATACCCTCATATTAATCCCAAGCATGATTAAACTGTTTTGTAGTATTAGCCTCCACCACTTCCAATGGGAAGATTTCCGAAAGAAAAGATTATCTTTCTGATGTGTACCCACCATTAGTAATTAATTTGGTACGTCACAATTTATTAACTTGAGATATAGTACAAGTTGCAACTTTTTTTGGAGTTCAAGCTTTTAGTTTTATTGTAATATAAATTAGGTATAATTGAGTTCAATGCTGCGTCAAAAATTTTGTCACAGAAGAAACTACAAATCCTACTGTGCTGTTGCCAGAGAAGTTGTGTTGACATTCTAACCACCGGACAGATCCAAACTGCAGTTTAAGCATGCTTGAGATAAGTATAAGGGTATTCAGAGTCTCAAACAAAATAGCGATTACATTTGAGTTAGTATAGTTTTAAATACAAAATAGGGCAGACTGGATGGGCCATTCCTCTCTTAGATCAGTGTATCTCTCCCTTCACCAAAAAAACCCCACACCATCCCTCTCCAGCCTCAGATTGTGACCAAAAATTAGTTGTCTCAGTCTCATGGGCACACTGGTAGTAGGGTAAGTGTGTACTGGCCTTTATCATGCCAGACACCACTCCAGGTGCGGCATGCATTTGAATAAAATGCCCATTCTGCTATACAAATAATGACATTTTATGACATGTACATACACTGGATGTGTCTAGAAGTTTTCTTAAGTTATTGACCTAATTTGTTTTTGAGGTCTAACCATGTTTACTGCATTGGCTTCTTATAGCATTTGACAACAAATATGCACTGGATTATGTCATAATTCTGTGTTTGCGGATGCTCACCTTGGGTTCTGCTCTCTCCCACTTGTAATGGTGTACAACCATCTCAGTTTCTCTGCAGATACATCCTACCTACTATTCTACCTACTGCACATAACAGAATTCTTTCACTCCATTAGCATTAACTGTACATCCATCATTTGTGCCAGGATTCGCAGTCCGACCAAAGTGTTGCTTTCATGTATTGTGAGAATTGTGGTGCTCTTGCATACAGATTGCTAGTGTTATATACTTGTATTCTCTTGATTTTAGTAATTTTAGTGATTAGACATTGGCTAGGAAGAATGGTCAGGAATCACCTCTTTAAATTTGGCCTCAGTCATATCAATATGAGTTATGGAATTTGTATTGGATAAGCATTCTAATGTCTGCAGAGTATTGCTGCTCAATCTTTTACCTAATATTTTTCATGCATGTTATTGCTGTGCCATCGTGATTCATAAATGTGCTATTTTCATTTAAATTGCCATATGTCACATCCATATGAGGCCAAAATTCCACTAGCATTTTGTGATCCCAATCTGTCCCTGTGGATATCAGCTGTACCAAAACAACAAAACAACCCCATGAAAGTAACATGAATTAAAGATTAAATTTATCAAGCTTAACATAGCGTCTTTAAGCCCCGGGGGGAAATTAACTAAGCACCACAACAGAACAGACACTAGAATCATAAAAACTCAAAACAGTACTACAACATCCTTTAGCAGCAACAGATTTATCTGACCAAAAAAAGCCCAGGATTAGCAACCTAAAAGAGACATGCCTCAAACTCATCACAAGTAGCAAGACTAACAAAAGAAACCCCCACCAGCAAAGAATTCATGGAAGATTTGGAACTACCAGACATAAACTTTCACCAAAGCCATTGTAAACACAACTGATAGAGCTCTCTCCGCTTTATAACCCACCCAGTGATCCCAAGCCCACAATGAAGCCAGGGCCAGGACCAACATGTGTAACCCAGATACACAATCTGCAAGAGATCAGAGGGGCAAGACAAACAAGACAGTTGAGCATGTGGCGCCATCTCCCTAAACCTAGGCCACTAAAATCAGGACATAGCATCGGCATAAAACATTAGAAACCCCATAATTTGACACACTCTAAAACATCTATTAAATTACAAACTCTTTAAAATGAAATATTGAAGAAATCTAATAGCAGAAATGCCGCTGCAACTCAAAAAACCACAGTTAAACTGCCACAACAATAACTTCAGAACAATCAAATTACCACAGAGCCCCTGCTGAGCCTATGACAAGGCCAAGGCGCAATGCACTAAGCTTCACTAAAATAAGACCTAAAACCATTAGAACACGTTGCATCGGTAAAAAGTTCTAAATCCAAATTAGAGGTAGGGTAAGAATTCCAAATACATACCCCATTAAAATCAGGGTTGCAAACTTGTGATTTCTCCCACCTGGGAAAAAACATAAGCTGGCAGCATGGCTGTTGTGCATGGTTTATGCAACTCACACTCGAAGCCCCGCCCCCTAAATAATGAATTTCACACAAATTGATAAATTTCACACAAATTGATGGGCATAGTTTGACATCATCAAGCTCCGTCCATCACATTACCGATAGGGGCTGAAGCAGTGATTTATGTGAAACCCTCAGTTTTATCTTATGCGACTGGAAACCTGAAATGCCAGAAAAGAGAATGAGAAGAAAATAGAGCTGAAACACAATCATCACTACCCTATCCAAAAATCCAAAAAGTCATCTAGATTATGGGCAAACAATTTATGCTTGGTACCAACAGTTAAGCACCAATGCAAAAAAGAAACAGCGCATATGAAAAAAGCTTTGCTAACAATGCCCTTGGCCTGCACATGCAAACTCATATGTAACACCCCTTGAAGTGCTGGGAAGATTTTCATCCATATCCATGGACAACACTGGACATTGAAGAGTCAGTGGCAGGATCTGAAATATGAGATAATTGAGAACATGTCACAGAACTAAATGAACTATTCTGCTGAACAATTGAACCAGAGAAAACAGGTGGAGCTGTTATGCTCTGTGCTCTTGCGTGGCATTGTAGGCGTCCTGGTTGTTGCCTGGTTGTTGCCTAGCAAACAGGACAGGTATTCTGTTAGTAGCATTGTCCCCTACTCCTGATCTGGTCACTGCTGTTGCCTAGCAGCTGAAACGCAGCTGTGCCGCTTCCCTGCGGCCTCATCACTTTCAGCACGCTGTTTCCGGTCATGGCTGTTTTTATAGCAGCTGGGACATGGCTGCACATAATATTCTCTGAGCTTTACTATGATGTCATGCTTCAGGCCTTGCTTGCCCAGTCTCTAGCCTTGTTCTCTAGTTCTGCCATTTCTTATTCTTTCCAGTTTTCTCATCCTTAGTCTCCAGCTCTCCTGCCTTAACCATGTTGCCTATTACCCTGGTCTTACTTTCTATCTTTAGCCCCCCAGTCTCCCTGGTCACCCGTCTCTTCTACATCCCTTATCTCAGGACCGAGCACCATCACAAACCTCCGTCCATACAGATTAACCAACCCCCTACCTCTGGCACTCAAACTGACATAAGCTGGGCCAGAAGCATCTGAAATCCCCTGTACGGCTGTAAGAAGTGCAGCTGAAGTGGAAGAGGGTGTGCACCCAGGGTCACTGAGGTGCACACCTAAAGGCCTCTCTCCTGGCGCCACTAAGCACAGGAAGGGCCTCCTCAGCGATAAAATGTAAAACGTAAGCGAGCTTGGCGCTCCATAATAACAAAACAAAGTAGTACCATAGAAAAGAAATAAAAGCGTAAAAACAAAGAACCAAAATTAGAAAAGTAAAGGGGCAGAGAATAAGGAACATTAGAAAAGAAAAGGGGAAGAAAAATAAACAAAGGAAATATAAGAACGAATAAAGGATTAAAGAGAAGAAAAAGATAAATAAACAAGTCAGAAATCACAAGACGAGTCAATACTCATGCTGTCCCAACAAAACCCCCTAACCCCATGTCTGAACACCAATCTCAACCTACCTGACCATAAATGTCATTTTAGGCCACAATTGATTGTTTATGGCCCTTCCTGCCTAACCGGCCCTTGGGTTATTTTCATTGTGCAAATGTATATTTTCACTGCATGCGAAATAATTCATATTTCCTTTTACCCCTTACATTCAACATGCTTTTGCTCAGGTTTGCTCATGCCTTCTACTGCATCCTTATTGTTTAGTTTTAAATCTGTTGTTTTGACATTGTCATTATATTGCCATAACTATATGTACTGTAAATAATTTTTATTTTATTATTATTATTATTATTATTATTATTATTATTAATAATAATAATAATAATAATAATAACAATAATACAAATAATAATTGTTGTCATATTATGTACCCAGGGTAGATTTTTTGCTGACACTTCAGTATATTTGTGACTAACTACTAAAGCTAGATTAAGAAATGGCAAGGTTGCTAAGCTACCAAATAAATATCCAGGGTAATGTCATGATCTCTTGCAAAACCCCAATAGAGCTGCATAATTTAGCTCCCTAGGTTCTGTTGCTGAGTGAGACTTCAGAAAGTCCCAAACATCCTATAGAAAAGAACATCTTGTTGTTGTATCAGAGTCAACAAAAACCAAAACATAGTCAAATTAAACCGAGAACAATAAGAAGACGCATAGAAACACTAATACTTTAGCCTGGCTACCTCAGAAGACATTACAGATGACACCTCTTTACACTTCCCCCAGTCACTGACTCTCTCCACAAGATACCAGAACAGGAGAAGTTCATTATTTATTTCTAGTTGTTAACTTGCAGAACAAAGTTGGAACACAGTCCATGCTGAATCTTCCTGTTAAAGTAGCACAAGTTTAATAGCAAGGGATAGAGTTCTCTTTAATACTTGCTTGGTTCAGAGCTATGCCTGGAGGAGCTTTTCTACCTTGCATCTGCAAACACCATGGTAATTATTTTTATTATTACTATTGTCTATTATGTATATGTATTGCAATATATTGAACAAATTATTGTTTTTGAAGATTTTCTTTGAACATCAATAATTATTGTTGCTGTTTAAACAGATACATATATTTTTATTTTATATATTTAAGGTATTTTTTTGTCTGTTTGGCGTGAATGCAGTAAGACATTGTGTAGTTTAATAGAAACATCTTCCCATATTGTGTAGTTTAATAAAAACATCTTCCCCCTATTGGAATCCAGATTTTAACACATAGGGGGTAGAGGAGTTTACTAAAAAAGTAGGCACGTAATATTAGGCTATTTTTCCCATCTGTGTTATTTGAGCAAGGATGTCTCTACAATAAAGTTGAAATGCAATATAAAAAAAACATACAAATGAAATTCAGTGCAAAATACAATTTATAAACACTAGTACTAAAATAAGCTTCGTAACAATCTTGTGGCTTTACAGAAATTGTGCAAAGTTGTTTAAATTGTAGTTTGCTTTATGTGCTGGTATGTAATGTAGGTTTTATTTGTTTGCTAACCATAAGTAAATTGAAAACTGTTCAAAGGGCAGGTATGAGGCCAAATACTATATTTTGATTATTGTTTTTAACTTCTTTCATTTGTCTTTGTCTTGCAAAGAAAGACAAAATGAAACTATGACGAGATTAAGGGCTCCATTTACAAAGCCCTTATCACTTCATTTTAAAGAAACACAGGTAGTTTTCTGCTTTTATCGCTTAATAATGAAGTGACTGATATTTATTAACCCTCAGAGTGGAGTTTATCATTCCGCTCCGAGCATTAATATATAACGCCATCTAAAGATGACATTAAAGTCCAAATTCAAGCTCTCAATTTCATTTCATACTGGAGAATGTGAGCTCAAATCTAATTGGTTGCTATGGGCAACACCCCCACTTTTCAATCTCCCTGCTATCTCCCTGCTTAGTAAATTTAAGTCTAAATCCCAGAACTTTGTTACTGTGCATGCTCCGAGACCGCACAGTGCAACATGAAGAGAGGACCAGTCTTCTGATCGCATTGTGGAACACCTAGTGGCAGATAAGTTTTAGTAAATTCTATGAATGATTCTGTCAGGTACGATGTGAGCAGAACTGAAACTGCTGCAGTATTGTTCATAATAAAACAATAATGTATGGAATTATAGACCTAAGTTTCCTAGTTCAGCACTGATCTACAGATTAAACCAGTGGTCGAAGTGGAAAATTAGAAGTGGGTGTATGGACATTTAGAAGTGCCGGTATGGAAACACAGAATATAATAGAAGTCAATGGGGATTTCAGGTTTTTCAATTACATCAGTAGGAGAAGTACCGGTATGGCATACCCCCGTATACACCCCCACTTTGAGCCCTAGCACAAGTGTAATAACAGTTTAACAGTAACGCTGGTCAGTATCTGTGTGCAACATGCAACAATAAAGCATTCTCCCTGCATGCAAACACTAACTTTCATTCCCCCCCCCCTGCTATTCAACATGGTTTTACCCACTCTTGAGAAAGTCATTAGTGCCTAAAGATCTGGATATAACCCATTGTAGCATGTAACATCCTCATGCTTGCACTTGTTTTATCCATACTTATAAATATTGGATCAGCCCTTTTACTTACCCATGTAGCTCTTGACACATAATGGTAAAGAACATAAAATAAAATAGCTGCAGAACATTGACAGATATAATTTACTGCTGAACTTAATCCAGAACTAGAGAATATAGGTGTGCGTGTGTGTAAGTGTGTGTAGGGGTTTTGAAAAACAAAATAAGTGAAATGAAAGGCGATGTTACCAGGTTCAACTCTGATTTAATAATTCTACATTCACACAACTAAACAGTATTTTATTTCTGTGTCCAAAAGCAAATTATATATACAACAGATTGTAGCTATACCTTATTTATAAGGTGCCACATCTCCACAGTGTCATACATAGCAAAGTACATACATAGCATTGGCTACAGTATAATTGTATACAAAACATTAACATTATTTTTTTTAGGAAACATTATGGGGTCATTTCAAATCTTTGTGATTTAGTATCATTCTGCAGTTAAAACCAGTAGCGTATCAAGTGGCCCTCCAGACAAAGTAAAGGGTTACTCTGGTGCTCTGCTGTATCCATATGCTGGTAGAACCCTACCTTAATATTCATTTATTGGCCTCACTACACACAAGATTTTTTCCTTAATACATTATCTGTGTCACGCATAAATAATAAGCAGAAAGATATAGAAAAGAGAACTAACAGGTTACCAAGACTTTGGGTTTGTTGGTGTTTTGGTTAAACAGTACAGCCCTTGCTATACTCTAGCAAAAACTTTCCATATGTAAAACTCACTTTCTGAAAGTGAATGCCGACGATAAGATTTATTTCCATCCACAGTTTCTGTAATAAGGAGAATTTAGTTACAGTACAGATCCTTTTCTTATTCAGTTACGTTTTCCAAGTCAAGCCACTCTCTAGCACTACACTAGCAATCTTAATTATTTACATTATCTACCAGTGTCATTACCAGTCTTGTATTACCTCCTGTGGATTACAAGTTCCAAACAATGAAGAAATGTTTGCAATTTAGACAAGGTTACAACTGTATTTAAAAGTCTTTCATTAGAATCATGAAGACCAGCATGCATACATAAGCATACTGTCCCTGAAAAGCAATCTCTCAATTTGTATTTACCCCTACACCTTTCTATACTACTCACACTAATGAGTAAAGCTTTTGTTTACATGTTTTTATTGTATGTACAGAATTATCCCTAATTACAAAGTATGCCCTTGCATTCTAATAACAACTTTCACCTTATAGACTTTAGGTGAAGAAAATCCCTTTATCACGAGAAAACAACATGGGTACATTATAACGTCACCCACTTTACCCAGTTTGGTCAAATAACCATTTTTTTGTAATCTTGAGCAAAACCATGTTGAATTTGAGGAGTGCAAATTAAATTTAAGCCCTTACTCCAAATCGTTTGTATCCCGCAAATCTGCATTCCTAAAGGGTTACAGGCGGTGGTAGACAGCTCTGCACAGATAATCTTTCTTACAGAAGCAGATCTGTGTGAAGACGTTAAGGTAGGGTTCTGGATGCGTAAGTATCCTCTGCATGAGACAGGGGATCTTTCTCCTCTTCCACCTGGAATGAACACTTTCATGTGTACAATTATGCACAGAGGTCTGGATATGACCTAAACTCTGAATCAACCCCAGTGTTCCTGCTACTTACAAATACATTGCTCTCTGTATCCTCCTCAGAGTGATTAGCCATCTAGTAAACATACAGTAATAACAATATGTTATATATGAGTAAGTTTGCGCTATTATAGGTTTCTGGAACTAACAGAAATACTGATTCTGGAATATATCACTTGTCTATTAAATATATATTAAATTCTAAAGTATTCCAGTGAATCCAAATATTGTTAACCATCCTCACCATGAAATGTATGACCTAATCCTATGAAATCACAACATTTCAATAGTTTTAATATTTAATCTATCTCCAATCTCATGAAATCACAATATTTTACACAACAAAAGTAGTCTAGTCTCTAGTCTTGTTAAAAATAAGTGATTACAAATTAGGATGGAAATATCTGTAGCATGAAATTGTTACAACAATATTAGCTGACACCGGAAAAAGCTATAGTTTACAATATTTAGTATTGGATAGGTCTATTTGCAAGTGTCAGAATAATTTCATATGTGTGCTAATGCTCCAGGGAAAATGTTGGATGTTTCTTTTGGGAAACACATTTCCTAACAGTGTTGCATCTTTAGCAAAAGCTGGTAATAGTCCCTGGGGTATGTATGGAGAGTAAAGGATGGGCTCCATACATTAGGCCCAGTACGGCCCAATCCGGACCTTCTGGGCTGTCTGGCTGCTGGCTACTGCCAGACTGATTAGGGTGACACCTGGCAGATGTAAGTAAAGAGGCTGCAGGTAAAGCTCTCAGGGTCTCACTATAATCTGACTGTCCAGGGAAGGAGGTCATAGACTGTGTGTCTGTGAGACCCTGCATCACTCCTGACTGCTGGGGCCACAAACTGGTATTGTTTTGTAGTGTTAGTTAGGAGAATCCTGTGTTTTAGTGTGTACCGGACAGGCAAGGTGTTTATTTTGTGTTTTTGTTCTGTGCACTGGCAGTTCAGTGGTACCTTAACTATGGAGTTGGTGTGAAATTTCTGCTACTAAATCCCCACCCGAAAATTAAGCAGAGCCTCTGGAGGGGCGTGATGACAAAAGGGATATACATAGTAATGATAAGTTGCTCCATTGGTATGTTAAAGGACTATTAAATCTGGACAATCTGGTATTTGAAAGTTATGAAAAAGAACTATAGCCTATGGGCATTTTTTGCTTGGAAGGGGTAAATCTTAAACTCTGCATATGATAAATGAATATGTTAAAGCTATATAAAGATCAACTTAAGTAAATGGAACTTAGTTGCTAGCAATTAAACAGCCCTCTTTTNTGGAGCAAAGGATTGGTATACACTGAAATTTGCAAATAAAAAGCAATACGTATCCTGTGGTCCTGGGTGAAATTTAATCCTGGATGATTCAAAATCTTGAGGCACGATAAAAGATTAATTGGAAAAAAAAAAAAAAAAGGAGTGGATTTGATTACTCAATAATATTGGAAGATAAGTGATCTGGGTGACAGGAACCGGGTTATCAAGCTTTCCCATAAATAAGAGTTGGATGGCAGTAATTGAGGTGCATTAGGCAGTCCCTTGTATGGGGTATAATACGATATAATGGGGAAGTCTGATAAAGTGGCTGCAGCAGCAGCTGCAAAATTAGAACGGTTCAGTAGAACAGCGAATTCTGGGTCACAGGCTAGCTCCCAAGTTTCAAGAAGATCGCAACACCTTGATACTTCACAAGAGAGTGAGCCCGAGCCACCTACCCTGCAGCAAATTCTACAAGCCATTACTNAATCCGAACAGAGGGTAACGGTAAAGGTCAACGAGGTACAAGACACGGTCTCTCTATTAAGACAAGACATACAAAAGATCAATGGTCGAGTGGAGGAGGCAGAACAGCAAATTTCGGATTTAGAAGATAAAATCAGGCCACTGGCGGAGTCTTTAGATATAATAAAATCTCAA
>JABWIB010001264.1:8215-19216 GCA_016617825.1 Platyplectrum ornatum
AAAAAAAAAAAAAAAAAAAAACACATTTAGTTCTGGATAGTACTGATACATATAGAAGAAAACTATTTACTTTATAAGACAAACCAAAAACACTGTCCTACAAAACAAATGCATACCCAGCAATCCAAAAGGCTTACATTCTAAAGGAGATGTGGGATTTGATACATAGGGGCAATTACTCATATACTATTGACAGTATATGATCCTAGTCGAGATTCAAACTCACAATCTTAGCACTGTGAAGCATCAATACTACTCGCTGAGCCATCCGGCTATGCCAAATTTTAGTTGATGCATTATTCTCAACATAGATCAGTACATTGGTATTTCCCATTACAGGCATGCGACTGTAAAGTCCAAGAGCCACCAGAGAAGCTTTTAAAAAGGTACCATGATAGCAATCAGGAATGCAGATAGACTTACAGGTATTATAGAATATACTGACACAAAAGGAGGGTGGAATCACTTCATTGACCACTTTGAGCAGTGAAGTGTGGTATAAGGGTCATTATGCAATGAGAAGAGAAGCCTTTTCAATGCTGGGAATGATAGTTATCAATCCTAATGCCACATTGATAACCGTCATTCCCAGCACTGGAAATTTATATTTATATATGGCAAACACGCCCAGCTGCTCCTCTTCCCAACTGGAGAGGAAGTTCTATTATGAATGATAAACTTCCTCTCCTTGTGGCTGGAGCGCGAACAGGAGTCCCTTAAGCAGAGAAGGGAAACATCGCCTTGTTTATCAGGAACGTAATGATCTGAAGAAAATATGGTTTCCCTGTACACACGGGACTGCAAGCTGCCAGTGCTTAGACACAGAACGTATAGCATAGGGTTCTGGGAAGATAAAAACCCTGAAATATACTGTAATGGTGCTTGGACTGAAACAAGAAAAAAAAACAAAAACCAAAAACTGGGGAACGGGGGATGGATTGATGCTACCGGCTTCCATTAATAACACCATGATCACAGAACTTCCCCCAAAGGAGGAACATTGATTTTTTTTTTATCTGTCCTAATCCATTCAGGTCAGTCAGGCCTTCTAGAAACAGCACAAAAGCTCCATATCCAGTACGTGGAGCTATGCAGAGGACGGCAATGAAGCAGCCTGGCTGATATTATGCAGGATACTTCATATCCGCCTGCACACACAAGGTCTACAACATGTGGTACCAATACCACTGGTGGTATTCATGCAGTAGTATGGGGGTACTCTGGGTAAATGCCTACATACATACTATAGAAAGAGCAGATTAATAGTCTTAATAACACATCTAACAAGTGTAAATAGAAACACTCTTGGCTTTTGTTTCTAAGAAGAACTCGAATGCACATCATCTTCTATTCCCATTGCCTGCACATCACGCTCAGAGGTAGCTCACGCTAATGTCACGGCTGCTAATATTAGGCGTGAATGGGTTTTCCTTGGGAAAAAACAAAATAAAACACATTTTTCTCTTAGCAGGGTAACAAGTTACTAAGGACTGTGACAAGAAAAACCAACGCCTCAGCACACTTGTACATTAGTAACATAATAAGCAGAAGTGTTAGTACTATATGTTTGTCATAAACCTCTTTTCCCTTTCAAGGCTTTCTGCTTAGGTGGACCCAACGCTAAGTCATTGGAGTCACTACAGTATGGGCATAAATCAAGGGTCCTAAAGCTGGCCATCCAACAGAATGATTATTGTGACAATTCAGCAATTCTCATGAAATGGCACAATAATTGTTCTAGTGATACAATAAAATTATCCACCCAGAAAGGCTCTGTGACGATAATATGATCTTTCTGAATTCTGGATTGAGGTCGCCCTACGGGGGAGGATAGTGTGCAGTGTGTGGGCAGGGTCTGATTATTGGATCCTCTAGCCACACATGTAACCTTTATAAAACTAACCACCCACCCTCACTTGGCACTTACCTACTGTGGAGGTCACCAATCCAGCACAGCTGTGCCTGATGTGCCTGAATTTAGCTTTACAGATACAATACTGGTAAACAGCGGAGAGACATTTCTCTCATTAACAAGTGAAATATGTTTACATTACATGGCAAATAATCAGCTTACAGGCGTAATCATATAGTGTGCATTACTGTAGACAATCTCAGGATTGCTTTAGAGTAGGGAAACATGTATGAAACCAGCTTTGTCCTGAGCTATGTGGTGTGGGTATGGCTAAGCCAAAGCCACCACTGAACTCGCTTACAATTTGTATTTTACACATTGGTTGCACAACACGCAGGTCTTACAAGCCAAAATGCTTTACTGCACACAAGAGAAACCTTAGTAATGCTTCAGTAGCATGCACAGCTGGACTATCTTACCATATGATGCATCACATTACATAAATACATAGAAGCCTAGCAGACATCAAGCGCGATCTAATCAGAATAAACCCAGCTACATTATACTGGACTTTGCAATACAACTAGATATGGTAAAATGCCAACTCCATACTACTTATCAGGAACTTCTTGGCCTGGCACACTAGCCATTCATAGGGCTGTAGATAACATTCATGCATGGTAATAACCTCAAACAAAACAATGTCAACAAAGACATCCACATGAAATATTTTATCAGAAAACCAGCCATATAGAAGGTTTGCAAGTTTGTGCAAGTATGTAAAATTACCTCCGATAGAATGTATGACGCACCTCGAGTCATCATTTCTAAAACATACAATAAGAAGTGTGTAACTTCCTATGAGACAGCCTGGATAATATTATACAGGATACTTCACATGCACCTGCACATTTGATTTGCGCACACACACACACACACACACACGAGGTCTACAACATGTGGTACCAATACAACTGGTGGTATGGTACCCCCATGTAACAAGCCCCAATCCCCCATAGAGTGTAAGCTTGTGGGCAGGGTTGCCTTCCTCAGCAGTTCTGTTGTTACCATCCAGTCCTATCTTACTGATTGTTAAAATTGTAAAGCACTATGAAATCCAATGGTGCTATATAAAAATAAAGATCAATAGACACATCACCCTAAACAAAACTCAAAGTATCAAGCTTCAGTTATATCACACTGATCCATTGTTATTAATGCCATTAGTTAAGGGGCTTTATTTCCTAAGCTCCTAGCATTTGCAAAACTCTCTTTTGTTGTAAATCTCTCATTCCTCCATTTATTATCACTGCTAGGCATATTTTTACTTTACACTTTTGCCTTTTACTGATAAATACATGCTACCTGTCAGAAGTTCCTTAGGTTGTTAGTTAAAGCATATGAGGAATTTCAGTCCCCATTGTAATGGATGGGCTATCCCTAATCGCATTAAAAACTACAGTGCAAGGCCCATAACATTATTGGTGATACATAGGGCATACCAGGTTACAAATCAGTGTGAGGATAATCTGAAATGAATGTACCCTGTACATCTATATTTAATACAGAGAGTAGCTTGTATGGCCAGAATGTATTTGGCAAGTGCAATGGGTCTAAGGTGTTACAGAAGTGCCATGTTTACATTAAGCTTTCTCTGGCCTCTTGAGAAGGATTTTTGACTAATGTGTAATTAAATACTTCTAATTAAGGGGGCGATTCAGTTTGACTTCGGTTCTTAATTTCTCCCTTACGCTGTTTGAGTAAGGGAGAAAAACTCATTGAGCCGTGTATTAAAAAATGTGATCTTTCTGTACCGTAAGAGAAGCGTTTTTTTCCGGCACATTGAATTGGCCCCTAAATCATGTATTTATGAAATGTGCACACACACACAAACAATATAAATATAAATAGCTCTGTTTTACTGACGATATATCCATTCACTCATTTTTATCATCTGGTTGCCCCACCACACTACTAGTGGTCCTGTGGGACTCATGTCTTGATCCTCTCCTATCAGACAGAATACAGTGAAACTGCATTGCAATCCCTGTCCAGTAAATCATGTCTGGCATAGCCGCCAATAGGACAACCCTAAAAGCCATGCAATCAGGGCCAGCGTTAAATGACAATATAGATTGTGGTACATATCATTTTCTAATTGTCAACGAGATCCTGGGAGCAATAAATGATACTGGAATCACACAACTGTACAGTATGTATTCTATGTGTATACAAGCATTTCAACTTTCATTCAGCAGCATCTGTAAACAGCTCATAGTCTATACACAGCCATGTCAGGAACACCTGGGGATAAAGGTCTGCTCCTTTCACCTTGTAAAGCATTAGGAGGAGGTGGATTGTTCATGGCAGATCAATGACTGGAGAAGAGAGAAGACTTCATAAGCGACTGTACGCAAAAGCAGATCAATTGCAGTTTTTCATATGTAGGCAATAGACAAGTGAACTCTATATTCATCTATATTTGGATCATCTTTTCACAGCCAAGTGATGAAATCAACAGTTTCAAGGCATTCCTATGAAAAATGAAACCTTAATAATGAATACCAGCTTTTCCATGTGAGCCTATTACTAAGCAATGGCTGAAAGCTGTATTACAGTAAGTAAAATAGACTGCAGCCAAGTTGCATCACAAGCTATAAACGATCTAAAGCTGGAGGTGGATAACATGTTGGGTGTATGCGAGGGGCAATACATTTTTGATCCAATTATATTTTAGCTGGCTCAGAGACACTCAAAAAGTGATTATCCCTGTGCAGAACATAAGCTTATCACAAGCAAGGGTTTAATCACAGGTCAAGATCACAAAACACATACACACTCAATCTATAGAGTTTCTGGCTTCTTTCTATATATTATGAATATACAGGAAAGCCTGTAAAGCTGGGTACCCCACGGCATCAATTTCCCATCTCCGCAAGTGTGAGCCCAGTACACGGGACAATGCAGAAAGGTAATGCTATATGTGCCACACACTTCTGCTGGGATCAATATATCAGGCAGGAGGTCCATGCAGCCGGCCTATTAGCTGGGGAGAGAGGAAACAGCACTGCAGCATTTTACACACTGACGGGCTGCATAAGAAGTACACATGCCATTTACCTCCAATTTCTATTTTATTGTGATTTAAAACAAACCTAAATATACACTACTACAGCAGTGCTTGGCCAATCACGTGATAACCGGTGGATAGGATTAGTAATTGTTTTTTGTGTTTTACAATGTATACAGACACTCAATTCAAACCTTGGACTATATGTAGACAGTCACCAAGCTTCCAGGTTCTTAGAGGTCTTGTTCATGACTCAGGTACAGGAACTGCTCTAATGATCTATTAGACTGCACCCTTTCCCCCTAAGGGAACATTATGAAAGGTCTACCATTACTCAGGATCATTCATGTCGGTGACGTCTATGTGACATTTAAATAACCCATTTTTTTCATTTGCATATTTAGGTGAAACTATTACGTTTACACAAAACGTACGTCGTACCTGATTGTACATTGGAAAGGAGGCACAGAAATATCACTCCATTAACACATATACACAAGAGTCTGGTTTTTAGCATCACCTCCATACAACCCCCTGGAATGTGAGATTAGAAGTGTTAAAGCTGCACCCTAACCAACAGAACCCTGAAGAATAATGCAAAAACAAAGATCACCTTTACCAGAAACACTTCATACAGGTTTAGCAAGCCAGAAAACACATTGCATACCATGTACAAGGGTGCAATGTGATACACAGAAGAATACCGGCAGTGGCTACGCCAGTCACTCTGTACATAGCTTGTTGCTAGGAGAAATGCAGATTTGCATAAACTTTGCTTTCAATTAGAACTCAGCAACTGGTAACTAGACAGAGAACCCCCCCCCCCGCCTACAACGAATGACAACCAGGGACCATGTATTACCCATCAGAATGAAGACATAACACTGTAACCAGACAGAACTTTGTATATCGCTGAGGTTTTGAGTGGAGAAAAGTAAAAGCACAGTAATGATTGACTGCTAGCAGCGATCTCATAGATCTGCACCACTTCTATTATGGAAAGCCTTGCACAATCCAGAGGAATACCATAAAAGACGCATTCAGCAGCAGAACAATGACCTGATGTGTGCAGTACCAGCTCCGATTTCAAGAATCATTCCGGGTCACAATAGTCTGCGCTGGATGGTGTTTACACGATAAACACCAATGCTGATACCATAAACACAAAGATTAAAGGTAAACAGACCTACACTCACTAAGACGCTCCAGACTTCATACAAGGGACAGCATTACACCTCAAGAGTCAACAGGGTTTATCTCTAGGCCATGAAACGGCAACACATCTAAGAAGAAATGAAGCAGACTGTGACTAATATATAGAAATAATGGGAACGTGTCTACTCCTTCCACGTGCAGTGACTCTTCCAGGCGTGTATGAGGAGCCCTATCATTGAAACGCCTGTAATCCAGACATACGAGTAGAGGGTGGATGAGTCTGTGCCTGCCACCTACACTGCATCCCATCCATGAATACTAATAGCAGGATGGGGGCAGTGCGCAGCATTACTTCATAAAGACGTGGAAGGGACAAGTCATGTTATAGGCCTGTATTTACTAAGCTGCGGGAATGGAGAAGTGGAGATGTTGCCTACAGCAACCAATCAGATTCGAGAGCTCATATTTTTACACACTGGAGAATGTCAGCTATAACCTGGTCGGTTGCTATGGGNAACATCTCCACAGCTTAGTAAATATAGACCATAGAGTGGACACAGACAGCCCACAGCCCTCCAGGTGTTGTAATACTACAAGTCTCATCACACTGTGCCAGGCATGTGACCTGTACCCCCGCATGCTGCCAGCAGCACAGTCACAGCACTCAGTGTGCTGAAGGTTGCATACGTCTGTTGTGGATTAGGTGCCAACGTAATACATGTAACTGTCACCATTTGTATTGAGTGTATGGCGTAGAATATGACGTGACCTGAAGCAACCTCACAAGACAAATGCACGGCTTTCCTGGCCAGCTGCCACTGGTCACATGGAGGTAACCCAATTTCTGCAGTGTCCAATGATCTCCTCAGCCGCTAAGCGCTGCCAGATCCTAGTGTATACACTGCTGAGACAACACAGGAGGAGAATGGGCGCTTTCCATAACAAAGGACAACTCCTGACACCGTGCCATAGCCGGCATTCCCAGGATTAGAGCTGGGAGATGGAATACTACTCATTCCACCCATACATTGCCTGGGGGAGGAAGGCTTCCGGTCATGTCTGCCTGAACAGATCAATAGCAGCCGGGATGGACACAGGACCACCATCCCTATAGTATGTGACCCACTGACTGCTACAAGATCCCCATACACAAGCAGGGCCTGGGGAGCCACATTCACAAGAGGAGGGCACCTCTTATGCTGGGGAGGACCAGACATCACAACAACAACAATAATAATAATAATAACAATAATAATAAATGATAATATTATTATAGGGACTGGCAGCCTAAGCAGTAGGATAATAGATACAGCAGATTATAGGAGCGCATACCCCTTCCGGCCCCCACAAACCAGCCAGCTCCAGCCCGAGAGAGGGTGCACAGCCTGGGCACACATAACACAAGGCGGCATACTGACCTGACGATGGCGGTGACAGCGGCAGGCGGGGTCAGGCCTCTAGTACTGTGCGGAGGTCGGGATAGCTGCCGCTGGGACATGTACGGGTTACAATGTCCAACAGGGAACACACCGCAAAGCAGCCGTCGTGAAGGCACTGTGTGTGTGTATGTGTGTGTATATGTGTGAGAGCAGTACCGGCGGCGCACAATGGCCTCTCTGCCGCACACAGACCCCCGAGCAGAGCCGCTGCCGCAGTACCGCACAGCGCTGGTAGCACCAGGACTCACCGCCGACTGATCCAGGGTGGGGGGAGGAGCTGCAGCCTCTGCTGGTAGTGGTGGGCGGGGCACTAGCGTCCTAGACAGCTAATCAGAGCGTGAGCCGCTAGGAGGAATAGAATGGATGCAAAATAAGGACGACGAGTTATTGGCCAATAGGATTCATTTATTGCTTTCCATCGTCCAATCAGAAGAGGCCTCGGTAGGGCCTCCTCGGTGAACTTTTGTGCAAGTGAAAGGGGCCGGCTCTGGAGGACGACGGAAGAGACTGACCAATAAGGCGCGGGGAGCGAGGGAAGCGTGTGTACGGGTGCTGCGTTGGCTCAAACCTCTACAACATGAGTTCCCAGAGAGGAAACGTGCAGCGGTCCCGGCCGCAGAAGCACCGGAATGCCACGGTCTTCAAGAATGATAAATATGACAACAGCCAGCAGACCAAGGTGAGAGGCAGTACTGCGCATGCGTGATGACCATTGAATAGAAATCTCTATAGTGTGGTAATTTTACACTCCAGAAGTCTGTGCCCATGGCCTGTATTTACTAATCTACAGGAATGAAAATGTGGGGATGTTGCCCATAGCAACCTATCAGATTCTAGCTCTCCCTTTCATTTTACATGCTGGTTGGTTGCTATGGGCAACGTCCCTGCCTTTGTGTTCCTGCAGTTTAATAAATGTAGCCCATGTGGGATGTCTGTCATACTGGGAGCCCCATTGTACCATACTGATAGTGCTGGACATCTATGCAATTTCCACGGTTATATAAGCAATGGTGATATTTGCAGTTTCTTTACATATGATTCAGGATAGTATAACAAAATATTATTGTTATTACTAATGCTTATTTATAAGGCGCCACACAGTAGAATTTGGGCTAAAAATCGTCTAGTGTGTGCAAAAAGTGCACGGCTGAGCAGGTAAGTACCTAAAATTAAGGGTTAACTGAATATGTGGCTACAGGGTCCAATAATAGGACCCTGCTCACACAATGAACAATATTGGTGAAGTGGAATAGTCATTCTGGTGGATGGGCAGCTTTAGGTTTTTATCTTTATGTTAGATCTCAAAATAATAAAAAGTGAAACAATGTGTTATGGCTGCACAGGTAATGGCGAGAAGAAGCTGCAAATCTTCCAGTCCCAATGATATATAATAAATGGGCACCACTCTGTATTCTATTTAAGAACATCAATAATCTTTAAAATGCTGTGGAATAAATGGGCTGAAACTGCACTGCACATGCCTAGAACATGACTTTCCGCATAGGGACCCTGATCATAGGGATCTGTTTTCTGTCCATGGAACTCGTGAGTTTGCAGAATTCGCTTTTATGGGAGGAGGGCGATCCTTACGTTGTACAGTATGTGCAGGACTGAGGACTGTGTCAGAGATGTGCACTTTGTTCTCATGTGGGTTCTATCGTGTGCAATTTGCTGGATCCAGTACAACATTACAGATACGGAGAATGTGTGTACTATCTTAAAAGGAAAGTTCAGCGTCTGAAATTTTGGTTGGTAGTTGAGCGTCTCCAGATGCTTTGGGAATGTCTGTGGTGGGATATATAAGTTATCATCATTGGTCATGTAGGGTTCTACCTGTGTGTGTTACAAACGAATCAACTGCCAATTAATCAGATGATGCCTGTTCTCCATATTCCGGGTTATTTTCAAATGGATTTCCTTCCATAGACCCAGCAGCCTTATTCTGCTTTTATGTGCTACTATACAATCCTCCACAGCACCCCCATTTTTCATGAGGATTTCGTGGATTCCTTAAGGTAGGTTCTTGATGAGCAAGTGGTCTCCCCTTTCTCTTGCAGTATTTCTGATTCAGCAGAGATCCGACATATGACACTGCTGCTTTGGCTGGATCCTGTCCTTTGTTATTTAAAGGTTGTGGGCATGGAACAAGTGAACAGGAGGTCCCCCACTTTATCATATATATATGTAACACCCACATGTGATACCAGATAGGATAGTAAATATNTGTGATATGCGATGGTATGACAGGCGAAGGGAGAGGTAAGAAGTAAATGAAATGTAAACTGTCAAAGTATAGGTGAAACTATAAGGTCAACAAACACCAGACAGACAACGGGAATCTAATTTCTCATTCAAAAACAATATTCACAGACAAGTTTTCCATTAACATATGCTAATGAATACATTAATTAATTAGTTGGAATTAGAGTTAAAAGGTAAATTTCTCGCTCAACTTAAATGTACTAATTGAACATACAGCTATGCAGTTTGTAAGTTCTGCGTTTTCTCTGCGTGTAATAAAATAACATTTCTGGTGCACCCCCACGTTGCAGAATGGTTTCTCTCAAGCCTACCTAAAAAAGGTGCCACTTTGAATCAGTCCTCGGGTTGTTACTTCTGTGATGAAATGGAGACGAAACACAGAAATGTATAATTATATTTTATGAGTATAAATTTTTTTTTTTTTTACAGGCTGGTTCACCTTTTAACTTCCACTACTTGTAGTACAGCTATGTAACCCTGGCAAGTGGCCAGAGAGTGTCTGATTAGAGAGCTAGATCCTGTTCTGACATCAGTGGTTGTATGCACATCTGATTCACACAAGCTTTTCCCAGGCCCTATTGTAAAATTTTTATTCTCCTGCCCACCTTGGTTAGTGAGGGGGCACTGGGCAATCCAACTCCTAACGCCTCCTGATTACTGCCAGAGAATACACTGACTTGTTACAATGACTAATTCCCTTATCCTTAGCTTGCCTAAGACTTCATACTGGTATCTGCCACCGCCTGGGTCTATTCTGATTGCATGTGGAGCCCTTTAGTTTCTCCTTTAAAGTAATCTCACACACTGTACCTTTATCAGAATGATCATATCACCAATGATCTTTTCTGTTACAACATTTAGCTTTTATAAACCGAAATGGTCACGTATGTAAGGGTACAAGACATGAGTCTGGAACATGCCTTCAAATAAAATTGTCCTAATGTATGAAGTATTCCCTATTTTCATGTCNCATGCTTTAAGCCACTTTCCCACCCTTCAGTCCCCACCATTTTAGATATGTGTCCTCTGAAAAGATCTGAGCTCATCAACTTCACACCAGGACTTTGGTTTAATTATAGCAACTTCAGTTGTCCTTTTTGCTACTAGTCACCTGAAGTATTATGCACAGGCAATGATCACGCTAACGCCTGTGTGGCATCTCTGAAACCCCAGAATTGACAGGCACTGAAGGCAATCCCATTTGTATGGGTATGCAGGGACCA
>JABWIB010001264.1:31093-63106 GCA_016617825.1 Platyplectrum ornatum
ATCTGTTTTTAAAGAGCAGGGTTGTTAGCTGTGGATCTGAATTACCCTGGTAATTAACCCTGTTCACAGTGCTGAATTACCCTGGTAATTCACAAACTACCCTGGTCAACGCCGTTCACACAGAACCAGGGCAGTTAGTAGTAATTTTAGCACCATTCACACGGAGCACACTACACGGGTAGTTCATTTAACCCGGGAAGTTGGCTGAATTACCCAGGTAATAGCCCTCTGTGTGAACAGGGTATAAGATGTATTAATGATTATCGATTTATTATTTGACACCTTGGAAATTTATTTACATTTTTGGAAGCTAGTGGGACAAAAAATAGTTGTATTTGAAATAAGTCCCTCAGGCAGAGAATCAAAAATGTCCATCTATTTAAATATATGTATGATTGAATACATTGTGCATATACACACAGTAACTCAGACAGCCTTTTATAACACTATATTGTGATTAAATGGACATCTGGCACTGAGAGATTGTGGATAAAAGCATTGCCCCTTTGAAAGCATCAATAGTAAGACAGTGTAAAAATGAGATGTCATTTCATATAATATATAAAGTTTTCTGTCTTCTTTAAATTTAGTAACTTCATTTTTCCAAGCAAATTGAGATGAATAATGTGATAATTACAATTATTACATCTAGTAAGAAATTCTGTGAACATTACTCCAGAATGAGACTACCGCGATCCTGGTTAATGAAAATCATTGTGTAGTTCTGTCCGACTCCACTCTTCATTTTACTTTCTTTAAAGATAACATTATACAGTCCATAACTGTGCCAATAAAATGGAAAAATGTATGTCAAAGGGTTCTTGTTATGTGAAACATTGGTGTGTATGTGTGTGTATTCACATTCAAGTCTGGTATCTGTCCATCAGTTCAATCAAATCAGAGTCCCCTCTGGTGGTCTTGTCACACAAAGTAAATATATCTTTTTAAACACCAGGATTGTCTTTAAATCCGCTGCTATCCCTCTTTAGTATCCCCTCTGTCCCGGTGGGATAAAAACGGTAAATCTGCAGAGCTAATATGACAGGAGGGAGCGCTTCATAGCGTATTTACTTTTTAAGTGACAGAAAAACAACGCACCAGACAGGCAGAATAGTACAATGAGCATCACACGTCCAGTACACTCAGTATATCCTTAGGAGCTCATCGGTGTCACGATACAAGTCCTGGTCCATGTACAGCTAGCTCAACGCATTTCATGGTGATACCACTTTTTCAGGAGGATTATTGAATGGCTGCAATAAGCAAATTTAAATACTGTCCCCATTGCTAGCTGAAGTTCAAAGGCCAATTCACTACGTATTCCTACATAAATATAAATACTGCTTCAACTATTTGATACTGCTTGATCACTGGCACGGGCAGTCCAGTATTTGTCCAGGGATTTTGCCCTCTATAATGTTAAAAATGTATATAAAAATGTCATCCACACAGAAGAAACTGCAACAGTGACTCAGGGCTTTATTATTGATGTGCTAAGGATATCCAAGGTAAAAACCATGACAGAGGTGGGGAATACAGACATGTACATTTTTCCATTATACAGGTATAAACAACAAATCACATTGCAACTTGAGTTGCGCCAGTGGGCCAATATACAACGATATGTTACACCAGCACTTTTTCTCCAGCTAGGCTATGCCCCTTGTATAAGCCACGCCTGAAATTCTCCTTCTACATACTTACCCCAATTTAAAAATTCCCAAGTGAAGTCCTGGTCTGATTGTCAATATTTCTATGTGCAATGGTGTGATAGAAACAGTCCTATGAACAGGGCCGGACTGGCCATCAGGCACTTCTGGCAAATGCCAGATGGGCCATTGGAGTGATGGGCTGCTACCAAGTGCTGCTGGAGAGCTTTAGCCATCCACCAATCAGTGTAATGACAGCCATTCACTGACTGGCTGCTGCCTAGGAAAATGAGGAGGAGGACTATCGGCAGTCTGATTGGTGGATGGCTCTAGGTGGGCCTGTGTGCATTAAATGCCAGGGCTGATTTTTAGTCCCAGTCTGGCCCTGCCTATAAAAGTTATGCAACAGGAACATCATTACTAATGAGCTCTTTCCATAACACCTTGATTACATTCGCTGGTAAGTGCTAAAAAGGATACAGACATTTAGGGGCCGATTCAATCCCGCGCCAATATGGGAAAAAGCGCGATATGTGCTTTTTCCTATCTCTTACGGTAGAGAAAGATCACGTTAATACAGGGCACGATGAGCCTCGAGCTAAAAAGCAAAAGATTCATAAGGGAGAACATAACGCGCAAACCAACATTGAATCAAGCCCTTAGTCTTTGGCCTTCCTGAATGATGTACAGTGTGTATATCTAGAAAACCCATTTCCGGATATTGCAGTTCAGTCTGTATTAAATGCATTTTGCCTGTATTAAATAGTGAGCTTCAACACGAGGAAACGTAAAACATATCCAAAGGCCGTGTTGTACCAGATTGCATTCATGATGATGATCTAGTGGTTGTGGTTTTGCAAAGCTAAACACCATATAGCTATATCACCTTAAGCTGGAGACCGCATGGTGACCTCGCTTGCTGGTAGTAAATCAGGTCCCAATTTGTAGTTGCCATGGCCACTTGGCAGTCCTGACCCAGCTTAAATGTAAAAATGATGCTGCGACCAATTCCATTTTAGTGCATGCAATAAAGACGGTTGTTATATATGATAGTCTCACCTATGCCGTTTTGTGTTTGTTCAGTGTGAAATGTCTACAGAAGACTGTGAAGGATGCTTACCATATCATATGCAAACCATGCGCCCTTCAACTTGAAGTTTGTGCTAAGTGTGGGAACAAAGAAGAAATTGTACTACCGTAAGTATAAGATCCACACTGCAATGTAGATTGTGTTAATGCTATGGCTTCATCAAGGGTGGAGTTGGAATTTAAAGTAGTATGGAAAATTTTATATGAACGACGGGGAGTTTGCACATTGTTACGCTGGTCACCCACATGGGGAGATGTTTGATCACTGCGCTGCCGCGTGCAGTGACTATGTATGTAAGACTAGGATCCCATAATCTGACACTGATTATAGTTCTGAGGTGGTGATATTGTGTAGTGTGTGGGCAATCCGGATCACGGACCCAATCCCCTTTATGATGATGATAATGTCTGAGGATATATATACCAGGGTATAATTATGGTTAATCAGGCACTGAGACACTGGCAATTGCGGATAATAGCTGTTTCCTTATTCAATGTAAACTGAAGACCCATGGGGGCAATGCTGACTACAATCATCGGGGGATATACTGTGAATTATGGATTTGCCTTTTGAAAGGTCTTTGAACATTTAAAGAAAACATTGGAATTAAAAACAAACCAGCACAAAGAACCTACTGTTACCGGACTGCCAGCTTTTACTAATCACTAATAGGAGCTGAAACAGATTTACAGTATACATTTTCTGAATAGTCCATTTTGGCTCCAATATATTCAGTAAAATATTCCTCTTGGCTTCCAATAATAGTCTAGTAATAGTCCAGGTAAACCAGTTATTAAATCAGTGATCATATATGTGGTAAAAGAATAGCAAATAAATGAAAATAAAACATATTGATGGCATTTGTGTAGGGCAGGGGTAGGCAACCTGCGGCTCTTCAAATGTTGTCAAACTACACATCCCAGCATGCTTTGTCAGGTATCAACTGCCAAAGATACTGTCAAAGCAGTTAAAGCATGCTGGGATGTGTAGTTTGACAACATCTGGAGAGCTGCACGTTGCCGAACCCCTGGTGTAGGGCTTTACATGCTGCAACCATATTTACCCTGGAGTTATATGCTAGCCAAGGATATGTTCTTTTGTGATTGATTGTTTTGTGTTGATAAAATATACAGGCTTTTTTGTACCAGTATGAAGGCCTCTGAAATCCTTCGCTGTAAAATGAGCATCTGACAGAAGATGTCCATAAATAGTAGCTCTGAATAGCACAATATGGCTATATTATTATTATTATTATTATTATCCCTTCTTATTAGCAATAGCGTATAAATGTTAATAAATAAAAAATATGAAATGAATGATTGGAATATATTACTGGTTTTGTTTTTGTTTGTTTTGCTTCTTTCAAGTACAAGTAATGTACTCCTCTTTATATTACAGTTACATTATAATGTTGTTTCTATTATAGAATTGTAAAGGAAATGCAAAAGGACAGTTCTAGAACCAGTGAAGACGAGGACAGGAACTGCGGAGACAAAGACTTAGACTTCCTGGATTCTTCAGATGATGATGATGATGATGATGAAGAACTGTTTGAGGAGAAGGACGGAGCAAAATTAAAATCTGCATGTAAAAACAGAACTAGGGTTCCAAGTTAACATTTATAAGAGTAATGTAATTAAAAGCTTTTAATGGAGACCGAATACCGACATGCCTTATTCATTATGCACAATTGCCTATAAAACATGGATATGCACTATTACTTAGTAGCAGTAATAGTGAGACCAACTGTATACTGTAATTGTAGAATTGTTGCCATGTTTGTGCTACCCGTTTATCATATCACAAATACATTACCATGACCCCTTGGTGGTCTTTGACTTTGCTCACATTCCATGCATTTCAGTCACATTTCAGCCACAAGATATGGATGGTCATAAGGTTTTGATAATCTGGCAAATACATTTTCAGTGAGCCTTTCCCTTTAGGCAGGTTACTTATGTTGTTTCATCTTACTTTGTACCTATTCAGTCTTCTCCACTGTAAGGAATGTCTATGTGCATAAGATAGATAGCTCCTTGCTGGAAGTCCACGCGAGAGGCGGTGAATGTGCAGTCTGGATTGTATGGTTTAACACTAGCGGGTCCCTTCAAATCTTTTGCGCTGAGATCTGTTTCATGGAAATGAGAAGTGCGGTTTCAGGCTGTGTATGGTCACGTTACGGCAAACCTAGAGCAAAATCAAAAGAAAATACCCTAGTTAAAAAAGACTTCTATATACATCTCAAAACTGCAATGAGAATCACAAAATGTCTTGAAGCAGCATGTGAGCAATGTTTATTGTGAGTATAACATTTNAAAATAAAATACATATTGAAAATGCGACTACAATCAGCTGCTTTATTATGATGCTGTGCAGTGTGTTCATTTAGAGTTTACTGTTGTTATTGTTACTATTTTTGCTGGAGGACCAGGTCCTCACTTCTGGCCTTCAGTCCGTGCATTTTTTAGTACTGTATTCTACACACAATGAATGCATGACTGTGTGGTTCCCAGGACTTGTTCCCAGGCAGATGCGTCGCACTGTCCTGATCGGCATATGCGCAGGTCGGGTATTTAGCAGACAGGGGTGGGTGCAAAGCCTGCATCTTTCTAGGTCCAGCACCTGATCCTGCTCAAAACTCAAGTTTAATTTTTGTCATTTGAGCTTATTTATTAAACCCATGACCTTTTACTAGCTTTATATTAACTTATTACTTTAAGATTCTATAATTTGTATACTTATATAGTATATGAAGTTAATGAAATATTAGAAATATTTTTTTTGATATTTTGATCTAGTAAATGGGAATGATTTATCGGGTTTTGCACCGACTGCAATGTCCATATGTTTTGGTCATGCTGTTTCAAACAGGTGTAGAGTGACATCTAGTGGTCACAGTTTCATTTACTGATTTATTTCAGAAAATACCTAATACTAGTTACTGTCCCTTGCACATTTGGTGTAGGGCTCTGTTGGCATAGATACAACAGAGTGCAGACAGAGAGGGCTGGAAAAACTCAGTTTCAGTTAACATAATGGAGAATGTCAGCTCAAATCTGATACCTAAAGTTCTGTAAGTGTGTATCTAAAAACAAATATATCCTACTATTACTGGGCGTTCACGTTTTCATTTATTAGCACTATTACAACAGTAAATTGTTATTCATTTTTAAAGTTAAGGTCAGCATATGTAGTTAAAATATATATATATATAAAATGGGTGTTTCATGTGCAGGTTATTAGATATGCCAAGTATATATTTCCATATGTATCGGGTGTGAGTTGCCTAATTTGGTCAGCATTCTATTGTGTGTTTCACTTTCCATGGAGTGGAGGGATATAGGATATAACTGCATTGAAAAGGAAGACCTTGCTATACCATAGAGGGTGTATAGATCCTGTACTTAAATGAGAATAGGAAATTGTACAGCATATCAACATATTTAAAGGAAGGAGATGACCTCATGGAGCTGTCTGCGACTGTGAGGTTCCCTGATAGCCAGGGTCTGGGCTACTTGTTGAAAGATGATGAGTTGGTGACATAAATTACCATTATCCTTGTTTGATATTTAGCAGAACAGTACATTATGTTATGACGTTAACCGATATTTCCAACAGGAAAGCATTTGAACATTTTTTTTTTTATTGCAGCATTTTTTCAGGATATATCTATATGAATCACCTTTGTTTTCCATAATCTTTGGGAACATGATTTCCAGGGTTAAAAGAAAAAAAAATGATTACCAAGTTTAGATGGCATGTTCTCCTGTTTTGCACATTCATTTATCCTTGAGTTACTTAACAGGGCTGTTAAAAATGAAATTGAGGAAACATATGTATTAATTTAAGACTACTTTCTGCAGGAGTTCCATATCTAAGGTCATGGTTCTGCCCTATGTAAAGTCACGTGCAAATGAAAAAAAAGTGATTGGCCTTCATTCCTAATACATCAGTTCTCATGATATCTCATAATGATCCTATTTTTCATAATTTAAAGTATTTCTTCAAACGTTTTCCATTCTTTACCAGCTGGCATGCTGTCTCTTTCAAAACTGAAGTCTAAATCTATTCCCAATTAAAAATAATGATGATATCAGCATTGGGTGGATACATACAATATAAAGAACACAAGAGGGATGAACAGGTCAGGAGCAAACACTCCAAATGTAACAGAAAGGATTATCAATAAAATCCAGCAGTGCTTATAGAAAATGTTAGAGAACATCAAAGCATTGGCATTATGACTAGGGTGGTCTTTGGCTAGTATGACTAGGGGCTGCAGGCACCACTTTGAGTGTACGGGGTATATTTACTATGCAGTGAGATTGAAAAGTGGGGATGTTGCCCATCGCAACCAATCAGATTCGAGTTCACATTCTCCAGTATGTAAAATGAAAACTGAGAGCTTGAATCTGGTTGTTTGCGATGGACAACATCCCCACTTTATACCCCTACGTGTGAAAGCAGCAGATAGACAACAGTCCAACCAGGAATCCCAAACCAGATTACATTTGTGTGGTGTTTCTCGTGCAAGAGGGTCTCATTAACCAACTGGACCCACTAATTGACCAAACTGGGTGGTCCATCAGCCATCCATTTATGGGCAATAACTTACTTTAAGGTGACGCAAAGTGCATTTGGTTGGTTGCAACATTCTGAGTGCGTGAGTGTAAGGCAGAGGCCACTAGCAAAGCGTCGTCCCTGAGCTGTAGTGCAGCCAGGCTGTGCATGTGGCCCTCTGTGGGCCGGCTACACAGATTGCTAGAGCATTGTGTCTTCAGTTTGGGACAAGTAGAAATGGAACAATTTGGTTTCCTCTTGCATGTCCCCAGCCACAGGTCCCTCTGCGCCGCAGCTCTCTTTTGATCAGGGTAGCTAAGCAGGCTGAGCCCTAAGTTGCTGCTTGGATAGAAGACCTCCTGGGAGTTCCAGGTGCTCTAGGCTTTAGCTCTTTTCCCTTTTCCAGGAAGGGGTTTTATGGGTAGAAAAACAGCATCTCAGAAACCTTCCCCAGTTACAGCCAAACCAACCTATGCACAGCCGAACTTACTTGATTTTGGAAGCTAAGCCTGGATGGGAGACCTCCTGGATGTCCATGAACTCTTTCACTTTGCCCTCTTCTAGGCAGGGGTTCCATGGGTAGAAAAGCAGCATCTCAGAGGGCCTTCTCCAGCTACAGACATGCCGACATGTGCATGGTCATGCTCGGTTGAACTTAGTAGCTAAGCAGGCATAGACCAGGTCGCTGATTGTATGGGAGACTGAATAGGAATACTTGGTTTTGTTGGCTTTCGGTTTTGCCGTGCCACTGGGGCTTGGCAACTGTATTCTTTTATTTGGTGTACAGCTTTCTTACTTTTTCTTTATTTTGTTGATTGTTTCTTTCTACTATAGAAGTTAAGGTGACGCCAAGTGCCGTTTGGTCAGTTGCAACGTGTGCGCGAGTGTAAGTCAGAGGCCACTAGCAAAGCGTCTTCCCTTCGCTGTAGTGCAGCCAGGTTGTGCACGTGGGCCAGCTGAAAGCATTGTGCATGAGGGACGTCAACCCAGACTACTAGTTGCTGGTGCCTGCAGTTTATGACTGGTATAAAAAGTAACAATTGGCTTTCCTATAGTGTGCCCTGTGCCACAGGGCCCTGTGCACTGCTCTTGCTTAGTTTGGCAATCTAAGCAGGCTTAGCCACAGTGGCTGGCTGAATGGGATACCTCCTGGGAGTCCAAGGTGCTCTAGGCTCTAGCTCTTTTCCTTTGCCCTTTTCTAGGAAGGGGTTCCATGGGTAGAAAACAGTATTTCAGAGGCCTCCACCAGCTCCTGCCTTACTGTTCTTTGCATGGCCACATTCGGCTGGTCTTGGAGGCTAAGCAGCCTTAGTCCTGGTTGCTACTTGGATGGGAAACCTCCTGGGACTACCATGTGCTCTAGGCTTTAGCTCTTTACCTTTTGCCCTCTTCCAGGCTGCTTGGATGGGAGACCTCTTGGGAGTACCAGGTGCTCTAGGCTTTTTTTCTTTGCCCTCTTAAAAGAAAGGGGTTCCATGGGTAGAAAAACATCATCTCAGAAACCTCCACCAGCTACTGCCATACCGACCTGTGCACGGCCACTCTCGGTTTATCTTGAAAGCTAAGCAGGCGTTACAACAGTTGCTGCTTGGATGGGTGACCGTCTGGGAATACTTGGTGCTGTAAGCTTTCGGATTCAGCTCTTTTGCAGTGCTGCCGGGGCTTGTCAACTGCATTCTTTCTTATTTGGTGTACAGCTTTCTTAATTTTTCTTAATTTTTTTGTTGATCGTTTCTTTCTTTGTACTATAATGTTAGGTGACGCAAAGTGCTGTTTGGTCGGTTGTGCGCTTTTCCCCGTCTATTACGGCACAGCACACGACCGTCATTATATAACGTGACTCTATGAGCCGCACTGTTTGCGTAAGGGAGAAATAATTTGCGTGAAGAGCATTGAAACAGACCCATTGTATTTCCACCTAACGTAAAAAAGAAATCCAAAAGCTCTGTCGTACAAACTATTATCCCAACATTTTTCAGATCATATCAGCCTGTCAGATGTTAAAGTCAGACCCCTGTTCGTTAACCCCTTTTATAAAAATCAGACACTAGATCTTTGAGTCGATTCAATTGATTTTGCGCTCACTTATGCTGTATGCGTAAGAGGGTAATATCAAGTCTTCTGTACTCTTGGCCCATAAAGCTGTGTATAAAAGGTAGCGAGGTATGGCTACTGCACCGCTTTACTTGTCTTATTTATTCATATTTTATCATTCATCTCTTTTGTAAAAAAAAATAGCCCACAGATCTGACTTTTTCTTCATTATAAATTAGATTTGTCAATTAAGTAAATGGCACCTTTGCAGAAGTCTGAATGTGGTCCAATCATTTTAAGTTTCAGCTTGAGTGCAGAGCCATAGTAGAAAGTGCAATAAAGATATTGCACAATTTAGAATAAATTCTCGTGTGATCTAGCACTTGGCTAAGCTCTTAAATGATGATGTCAAATAATGATGTAAATTGGTAGACTGGCAGGGAGTGCTTCCTTTCCAATATATATGTTTAATGTATCAGCTGAAAAGAATTGGATTGTTTTCATTTCTTCAGGAAGTAACTTGGTCATGCAAGTCCTGAGACAACGCGTTTCAGGATGTTTTCAGCAGCTGGCAACGTCATTCAAAATATCATGAAGCTGCAGAAATCTGCCTGTACTGTGTCCTTATGTGAACCATATAGTAACCTGGCTAGAGTAGCTAAACCTTTTATAAATCAGAAAAACGTCTGCCTCATTTGACCCATGTTCCTTGCTTCCAATAACGGATAAATGCCATTTAATCAGATCAGTCTACGAAAACTGGTTTCATTTTTCAATATTAAGTCACTACTGGAAGTCATTGCTATATAATTAGAATATGTATATGTATTATAAAGAACTAAAGATTCTCAGTATAGGAACAAATAACTTAGCAGTTTGATGTAACAGTTAACACTGAATTTGGTATAGATTATTCTAATCAAACAGAAATCTATGTCCTCTGTGTAACTTGTAAATGGAGCCCAAATTGTTCAACAAAATTCCTAATGAAGTAATGTACATCTTGCTTGACTCCAATGTGACAAATCAGGACTTTTATTGAAGAATTTTAGCTGCATTTGGTATAGATTACACTAAGGAAGCATGAATTGTTTAAAATGTAAACGTTCTCGGGGGAAATTTACTAAGCGTCAAGAAAGGCTAAACGCGCTAAATATGTTCTCACTTCAATTTCGCTATTTTAAACTTGGCGAGTTCTAACATGAGGGACATACAGCCTTGGGAATTTACTAAGCAGCTAGACGTCTTCTCGCCATTGATAATAGAGGTGCTTTTCCCATGCGAATTGGTTCAAATCGACCAGTATCTCCTTATGGAAAAGCCTGTAATAAGAAATAAGAAATAAGTCCAGTAAATTACAAATACACTCACACCTCATGCACACAAACATTGTAAAGTAGAAATATATGTTTCTATTAAATATTTGAAAAAAAAATAACCAAAAAAACTATATAATTTAACATATAATACTAATATAAAATGATTCCACTCTGAAATTTATTTAACCATGTTCACAGTAGTATTTGTAAAATAATATTTGGCTGCTCGCTATGGCGGCAATCAGGAAGTGCATGGGTTTTTAATAGGTGTCATTTTCACCATGAGTGAGCTGTGAACAAGTTAATTCATTTACATACATCTCAATGGTGAGATGAATCTCTCTCACAGTGATATGAGGCCATCTCACAGCAAGTTGGCTCAAACTCACTGCAACAACTCACCCAAACTCACCATTCAAACTCGATAAATAGTGAATTTACAAATTCGCCCTTTAAACACGACTAGCGGCGAGAAGCAGCCAGATCAACACACAGTCCATAGCAACGCTTTGTAAATTTCCTTATATTAAACTTAAATAATTTCTGGCTGATTAAGATTTTCTGATTGGTGTGATGACAGCCAGAAGCATATATACAGTTACATGCAGAGCAATGCATGGAGCTCACAGTCTAGGGGGAAATTTACTAAGGTCGTGTCTGTTAAACTCGCCTGTTCGAGTGTATTACATTGGTGTGTTTGCATTTCCAAGCATTTACTAAGGGCGAGTTGTAACAAACTCGACGATTTTAAGTGTGAGTCAAACTCACGATTTCAAACGACATGCGTGTTTGTAAAGCATGAAAGACAGGACAAATAGAATTAATCATACTGCGAGTTGTAAACTCACTTCAAACTCGCCAAAACAAATAGACCTGCCTTACCCTAGCGAGTTTCATTACAGTGGTGTGTTATGTCTGCAATACACAAACACTGCTACTACTACTACTACTAGTATATACAGTTACATCCACAGTATCACTGATACACTGACAAAAATGGCAGAAAAATGAATAAATAAATTATATATACATATAAAACTATTACTAATTTTGAGGCAAAACACACCAGATAACAATGTATCTTTAAACTTCACAAAAAGTCACAATAACAATAATAAACACTGAAAAGCTGATTTTATTACATATAACAGTGTAAATTATTATAATACTACAAACATACACCTCTCCCTACGTGTCACACTGCAAACAATTAAAGTGCTGGCAAAAAATAAAGAGTAGTACATTTGTAAAATGGCTGCTGATTGTATGCAGGCCTTTAAATTTGTCAATAAAGCTTTTTGAATGAAACTCGCAGAGGCGAGTTTAGACAACACATCGGCGAGATTGCTCAAACTCACCAGTCATAACCGCGAGTTTGACTAAACTCGCGGGTAATACCGGCGAGTTTGCTCAAACACGCCGTTTCAACTCGCGGCTACAACACGCATGTTAGTGAATAAACAAACTCGCTGTCATACAGCGAGTTAAACACGCTGCGCGTTACTGCAAATTTAACTCGCCACTTAAACACGACCTTAGTAACTTTCCCCCTAGGTCTCTTCCTGTGCAGCTGAGTAAGTGACCTAGACCATGAGCTTTCTGCATTGCTTTTCTGATCCCTCATCATAGCATATGCTTTATAACCACCACCACAAGCCCAAGAGCATAATTAATTGAAGACCGTCTCCAGTCTCAGTATACCAGTAACCTCAGTACACATTATACAGAGAGTACATACATACATACATACATATAATATTACCCACAGCTGCTTTTCCAAGTATACACTCATTATCCACGGTTTTATACCAGTAGATTTGAATGCTGGGTTTGCAAACGGCCAGATAATAAATTCAGTGGTTTTTAAAGTTTTCATTGTGGATACAGTCAATTACAAAATCGCTAATAAACACCAAATTAAAGAAGGTTTTTTACAAATCACAATTTAGTAAATCTTGCCATAGGCCTTGTGTGACAGGTTTCCTGATTATTCCCTTGGACTCTACTTCTTCCTGATGATTCTCTGTATTTCATCTGTATTCTTGTGTAGCATTTGTCCTCATGTATTTTGCTTGATCATCCTCCTGTAGTGTCCTGGCTTTGGACATTCTGTATCCTCTCCATTGCATCCCTGTGAATGATATCTCTGCATGCTGCGAAAGTGGACTTACCAGTCTTCTGCATCCTCACCCAAAATCTGGTTCCCTGGTGAACAAAAAGCACATGATAGGCTCTGAATCAGGGCCGCCATCAGGGGGGGGACAGCCGGGCCTACAGTCCCGGGCCCGGCCATCCCTCCACACCCCAGCAGTGGCCCGGCATCCTGTATTGGGCGCTGGACACTGCCGGCAGCCTGCATAAAATCACATAGACGCCATATTTAGCGTCTATGTGCATTTAAATAGGCCCGACGGCCTCCCGCAGAGGATACATGACGTCACGACGTCCTGGCGATATGTGGGGGGCCCGGCCGCCTGGGACTTTGTGAGTCCCGGGCCCGGCCATCGTGTCGGCCCTGCTCTGCATTCTATAGTAAGCAGTAATACTGATACTATGTTCTGGGGGACAAGCTACATTCTTTGGTAAGAATTACATTGATATATTCAGATACAACAGAAAGAGGGATATTGATGTCTATACCCACTTTTATGTTATGCTTCTCAGTGACAGCAAGAAAACACAACCTGAACTGGACAAACCTTTGTAAGGTAAAACTGAACCAATTTCCCTGCTTTTAATTTGATTAACAAGCTTCACTGGATCCTAAGATCCAGATCCAGATCCAGATTCCATACATCCATGCAAGTGTATGGATTACCATAGTCACCATGGTCCAGAACTGAGAGAGCTTAAAAAGGCGATGGACCATTTATAACTTTACTATGCCTTATAATAATATATCCCCCCCACGAGCAACTCTCCCCGCTGTAATAAGCCAGTGGTCAGTCTTACACAGACTTGCTTAAGCACAAGTGCAAATCTTAAATTCTGAATATTTCTATACAGAAATCTGGTTCTGGTGCCTTTTGATGAGTTTTTAATTGTAATGGCTTCCAGTAAATGCTTCCAATATCCTCTGATTAATTTTCTAATATTAGTGAATATTGTTAATGTAAACCTTGTGCACAGCACATTAAACACGTTGCTTTGCAATTATTAAACACAAGGTGGCAGCATTATATTAAACAAATGCTGCTTTAATAAGTATAAGGAAGAGGAATGAGACAAAACATAACTTTTAGATATATTTTTTCATATGAATGTAATCATGATTACTACATGTTGTATCTATTTTTTGTACATTCCCCAGTAATTTACCATCATCTTCTACTTTATATATTTATAAGCCATCTATCTTGTACAATACATAACATGGTCAAAAGTATACTTAACAATGAATGATATACCATAGATAAAACGCTATGCTGTACGTCCACATGTGCCCAGAAAACGTACTTATTCTCTGTAGGGAATACAACGGATAATGCCAATGGTGCTTGTACCAGGAAAGGGTTTACATTAGTTGCACAGTCTGGATCGGACCCTAACTCCCGCAAAATCAGCATTCGGTGAACCAAAAATGATTTATTTCATGAAACCACTCCCCACATACAGAGGGGAATCTGCACTACCTTAAATCGTCTGCATTGCTTTTGCTTAAATTTATGGTGATGCAGTAATCTGGATTGTACGTCAGCACTAACAGTACAATCCAGCACAATTCATACCTCACATACGCACACCATTACACACAATTAAATTAAATAGTCTCTAATAGTTTCTTGGGGTCAATTCTATTGACATTGTTATTCAGATAGAGGTCCCATCAGCTAGAAGTCGCAGTTTAGTTTCTGCATAGTTAGCACAAACCTATTTTTGTGTGATCTAACGTTTAAGGGGGAAGGGGTGTGGGTTGAGATATACCTTAGTTTGAATAGGTATACGTTGGACTTTAGCTTTCTGTACAGTGTCCTGTTTATATTTTCTTGTTGCGGTGCCATGTCATGTATTTCCTGTTACCATGCCTCTGGTGCTATCCAAATGTCTGTTTTACTGGTCTCTTCCCGCGTAAATTGTGATTACCACATGCACCACACACGTAGTTCTTCACATCACAATTTATCCCCTCTGGTATGGAACGTTATGGGTTCAACGACAAGGTAAAGCGATCTCTGCTACTTGAGTATGAACTCACTTCACACGTGGTAAGGTACTTGCCTATGGTGAGATGTGTCTTTATCAAAGCCGTTATTAAAACCAGTGGCCTCCTATATGTCTAAATCCGTACAAGCTTCTGAAACTTATTCCAGGAGACACTTCTCCTCCAGGATTAGATTAGCAGCAGCTAAGGGACAAAAAAAGAACAGTATGGAAGACAGTGTCGCTTCAATTTCCAGTTCAGTAATTGGGGCATTTAAAAGGGTCTGGGCCACCTGATCAAGTCAAGGCAACCTAATCTTATCTAGGTACATGGACAGGAGTAAGGGGGAGTAATGGGCATGAGACTTGTAGAGCTCCCTGAAGAAGGCAAAGAAGTTCTAGGGTATTTTGGACCCCTCATACTGAATAGTGTCTGGAGCCTGGTCAGTATCCCCTCATATATGGACGTTAAAATTCTGGCAAAGATTCTCGCTTCTTGACTGAATGCAGTTATTATGCAAATCCAGACCATGTATTCCTCTCCTAGGGACATAGAAACATAGAAAGTGACGGCAGATAAAAGCCACATGGCCCATCCAGTCTGCCCAATTGTGTATTTAGAACTATACCAACCCAAATTTATATTTATCCCAAGCATGCTTAAACTGTTCTATAGTATTAGCCTCCACTACTTCTGATGGGAGGCTATTCCACTTATCCACTACCCTTTCAGTAAAATAATTCTTTCGCACATTTCCCCTGAACCTACCACCCTCTAGTTTATACGCATGCCCTCGCATTCTACTACACCTCTATTTTAAAAATGCCCCCCTCCTGCACCTGGTAACATCCCTTGATATATTTGAAAGCTGCTATCATATCACCCCTCTCTCTTCTCTGCTCCAAGCTGTACATATTTAGTTTCTCTAGTCTTTCTGTATAGTTTTTGTTGGTCATACCATGTACCATTTTGGTGGCTCTTTGCACAAGGTATGTGTTAATATAGTCATACTATTACATCTTTTTGGCTAGAGTGGTGTCAGTACGAGGCAGCAGCAGGTCCGTCCCAGGTTTTAGCTGCCTCTCTCTCATGCTGCATTTTGTAACCCAGCAACAGGACGCAGCCACCCTCACTTCTGCCATTGGCTGTCCTCCCTTTATTAATCCTGCAGGTGGGTTTCCACACTGTGGGTTATATCTTCTCTTCTTTCTCGATGCCTAGTCTCTTGTGCTCCTGCCTTGTGCCTTGACTAAGGTGTCCTCCTAATTCCCTTTCTCTGCTGGTCTCCAATTCTCTGCTCATTTACCTCTCCCTCTCTCTCAGTCCCTCTCTCTCTCTCTCTCTCTCTCACTCTTTCTTTCTCCCTCTCACCTTTTGTGTTCAGTGTATGTTTGTCTTGTGTGTTATTGCCCAGTGTTTCTGTTGGGGCCCATCTTTGATAGTTTATCTTGTGTCCAGTGTTACCTGTCAGGCCCTTGGTTATCTAGGGGGCGGATTAGTCCAGAGCGACTGTAAGTGTATGTAAATAAATAGATAGCAAAAACCACTGTGCCATATTTATAAAAAAAAAACTAGAAAAGTGCTTATACTGTAAAAAAGTATACCACAGACAAATGATTCTCAGAAGTACCTATGATTGGCTTATTATTGGAAACTGTCAAAATTCTGCCTATCTATAGCAATCAGCTCATTCTCAAATTGTTATTCTGCAACCTATTATAAGACGTTCTCTTAGATTTTGAGATCATTTTGACAGTATGTAATTTATGCCATGTCATATGTCTAATGAACTCCTTTGTATAATATGCAAGAAATGTAAGGATAAAATATACAAATTTAAATCTAAAATAGCATAAAGGACGTTTACATAACAGGGCTGATCCAGAGTTACACTTGCTCCTCAACAGGAGTATTATGCAGCAGAAACCGTGACTCAACGTGGCAGACACAGCGCGGAGAGCAGGACGCGGCAGACACAGTGCGGAGGGATACAGCGGCCACGCCAGGTAATGCTAGTGCGAACGCTCAGCAAACCAGCAGACCTGCTCCACCGCTTTACTGGCAGTCACATTGAGAACCATGACAGAGCATGATAGAGCATTACCCAGAGAGGCAGCATACAGCAAAACAAGGAGTACAGCTCCGGCACTGGAGGTCACTACGACAGAGGACATGGCAACGCAAACTCCGACCAATATTGAACACAGAGCACCAGGTCCTAGTGGGGCACATCAAGGTGAGAGCTGCTACACTAGTTTTTCTATACCCTCTGACACTGCTTCTAGCTCTTCTTCATCATCATCCTCTTCTGCTCTTCCACACTCATGCACGAAACGGGCCTCACGTGAAATTTAGCTCTCCTGGAGCTTTTCCCTATAATAGTAGCAGTATTTCTATGGTCATCCCATTTCAGCAATCAGGACATAGTGTTCACATACGATAATTTAGCAGTGGTACATGTCTTCAATCGTCAAACTGCATCTGTAGGTCCAGTAAATAGGCTCCTACGACATCTGGTTTTATGATGCCTAGAATTCAACATACATATTAAAGTGGAGTATGTTCCTGGCATGGATAATGGAATCGCAGATTCTGACACAGAAACGCCATGTCCTGTTTCTGTTTGGCAGGTCATTGAGGGGGTTTGATGGATCTGGCTTTGCGTTCATTAGTACCTGCCACACTTAACAAATATATATCATCATGGAAAACATTTTATAATACTAAAAATAGGATTGATGGTGACCCGCTTAGCTGCTTATACAACTGACCTGTTATGTAGGTCCTGTGCGCTATGGGCTCTACCTTTGCTGACTATATCATTTTTCACAAAATGACAGGGTGGCCAAGATTTCACTAAACATTTCCTAATGCAGAAGGCTTTAAAGTGCTGGTCTCGCCTTAAACCTACCCCAGTGGATCACTGAAGGCCTATCACTCCTGCCATACTGTCACGAACAAAAAAATACCTACCTCATGTTACCCGTGATTCCTATGAAACAATACTCTTCAAAACTGCTTTTTCATTTGCATTAGGAGGCACTTTTTGTGTGAGCGAATTGGAAGCACAATCCCGCTCATCATCCTCATCATGCTTGTTCACAGGGCCAAGACAGATCAAGCTCGCAGAGGTAGATGGGTAGTCATACCAGCCCATACAGACAAATTGATTTGCCCAGTCACACTAGTAGCATTTATATTTCAAAGATAAACAAAAAACTAATAAAGAGGAACTCTTAATTACAAAACACATTCTTACATTTACTGGGCTGCGCTTCACCCCACAGAAACTTCTTTCTCTGATACGCTATCCTCAGTTAAATGGTTTGGCTTTCGTGGCCTCAATTGGTCCTTATTTTTGGAATCGATGGCACAGCTTTTTATTCTACACGAAGAGCCTCAGGCAGTGGTGATTCACCTTGGGAGTAACAATGTTGGTTGTATATCTCTTTGGGAATTACAAATGGTGATAAAGAAGATGAAGAAAATCTCCTTCAGGTCATTTCATGGTGGGCCAACATAAAATGTATGTGGACCGTCATCGTTACCCACAGGGTGTGGTGCTGCTCAACAAATGGTCCAGCGATGGACAAAGTTAGGGGTAAAGTTAATAGTTTTGTAAAGGTTTTCATAGAATCACATGGCGTTAAGATTTACGGCCTTGGCGGATAAAATAGTTGTATATTTCTTTTAGATTGTGCTCTTGATTATTATTATGATTTATGTTTACATGACACTTGTTTACATTTAATTCAGCCGAGGCAGGTTTTGTCATTTGGTAAAGTATACTTGCCCATTACAAAATAAAGTTTTAGGTTTACAACAAGGTTTGGCCATATTGTATCATTTGCAGATGATCTTACAGCTATTATTTAAGGTTATACCAAGACAATTTTTAGGTTTAGCATCTAATGTGATCTATATGTATTTATCTACATATATATATATATATATATATATATATATATATATGTTACCTATTTATTATTAATTTACTTGTGATTGATAGACTTATTTACATTTGACTGATTTTCTTGGCCCCTATAAAAGTAAAGTAGCTTGTCTAGCTTATAATAAAATAATAAAGATTAATCATTTATTCAAATAATAATAAAAAAAGAATTAATTTAAACCCAAACTCATGTTGTTTTTTGTTTGTTATATAAGTTATTAATTTAGTTATTGGAAAGAAGTGGAACCACCAGTGTTGGATAGTACATACAAGGTTTATGTAAAGTTCCTAAAGGATCACATATTCTTAAACGGTATTGCCCTAATGTTTAGTAAAGTGCAGTAAAGAGATTAAGTGCAGTAACTCATTGTGATATCACCATTGACCTTATACTAGTTTACGCTATATTACCCAAGTCCTCCTAATTTACCCTATACGCCCCCACTCCTTCTATTTTCATTTGTGTGCCCCAAGTACCCCCTGTTTCGCCCTATATGCCCCAATACTTTTATTCCCTCCCTGTACTCACCCAGTACTTTTACTATCCCTCCTGTATGCCCAAGTCCTTCACATATATCACCCACTTTTTGTACATAATGAATGAAAGTTTTTGTCATTATCATTGTTCATATTAACACAGATAAAATGCCAGGGCCATTTGCTTGTGCTTGCCTCCCCAGTCAAAAAAGGCAGAAAGGGACTTGATTGACTGGAGGGTGTAATATGTTTTTCCCAATATATGTCCACGAATATAACATTCACATCATTCTGTATTCAATATTGCTCAATATATTTAATGCTGAAATATAATGATACAATGAAAATAAAATATGTCCCTGAGTATGAGTAGGTTGTTATAGCAATGTAACTTATAGCAATCAACCATAAAATAAATTAAAAAAAGACTGGAAGGCTATCAGCTGACCATTAAAAAACATTTAAGGTATATCTGAGGAACAGTTATTCAGGTTTTGTTAGGCAGTCATACACAATGGTCCTTTGGTACATGTAGTCATCTGCTCTGCTTTCAAGTAAAAAAAAATATTATAGCTTGTAACACTAGAATTAATGCTAGAACAGAAACTGATCAGGAAGTTCATGGCTCCATGACTACATTACACCAAAGACTACATTTATGGGTCTATTTAAGGCCTGATTTCTTCATTTTTAAGACAACGGCCATTATCAAATCATAATTAAGTGAACCATATTTACAAATCCTGGATCATCCTGGAAAACTGCTGTTTCCATGATAACTTCGCATGTGTATTGCTATATTTGTAGGGTGTTGTAGTAGTATTTCTCACTCCGCTCTGACACATTTGAAGATGGATTTCTTATAAGAATTTAAGTGTATATACCTCCCCTTTTCTTCCTCCTAATAACTGTTTAGGGGAGAGAAAAAATGGTTTAATATATGAGGAGAGACCAACAGAATACATATGTAAAAATTGGGAGTCCTTAAGAACAATTTCAGGCACCTGAGTGGGAACAAATACTGCCACGCGTTAGTACAGCCATGCAGACAGATATTAGGGAGGTTAATGCATGGCTAAGAGACTGGTGTACAAAGAAGGGTTTTGATTTTTTGGAACAGAGGGATAATACCTCTGTCGAAATTCATCTTTGTTGCTGAGATGGACTACGTCTAAACGAGGAAGGGGCAATTGTGCTAGGGGAAAGGAAGGTTAGAGGGGATTTTAAACTAGGATTTGAGGGGAGAGAGGCATGTGCAAGTATCAATGGATAGGCAATAAGAGCAGTAAGCGGGATTATAATAAGAGTCAGGGGAGTTGAATTCAGGGATGGAAAAGATTAGTTAATAAAAAGGGGCTCTCGTTAAGAAGTTATAAGTTTGTTTGAGGAAGCCTAAATAGAACAGCAAATTGAAAAGGCTGCACAACTAGGTCAATTATTAATTATGGGGGATTCATTATCCAGACATAGATTGGAGTACTGAGACTTGTAGTACAGTTAGGGGTTCTAAACACTAAAAGACAATTTCCCAAGTGGTAGAGGAACCAACTAGAAACCAGACTACCTTGTAATAACCAAACATGTAGAGGTTATAGAGGTAATAGAGGTAGTAGAGGTAATATAACTATCCAAGTAAAGGACCACATTTGAAACAGTAATCACATTTAATTTCCAACAGCAACAGTATAAGGCAGGCTTGTCCAACCTGCGGCCGTCCAGGTGTTGCAAAACTACAATTCCCATCATGCTTTAACTGCTTAGACAGTNTNTTCCTGNCAAAGCATGCTGGGACTTGTAGTTTTGCAACACCTGGAGGGCCGCAGGTTGGACAAGCCTGGTATAAGGGATCAACTAGGACTTTAGAAAGGCAGATTTTCACAAGCTAAAGGACACTTTAAAGTGCATAAACTGGGATGCAGGTTTTGAAGAAAAAATACAGATGAAAAGAAGGATATCTTTAAAAAGTTGTTGGAAACAAAGACGTATAGAACAAGTGTTTATCGAAGTTGGCTGCAATAATTTTGGTCATGCTGCTTTCCCAGAATTGAGGCAGTGTACTGTCAGCCCCTCTACGCTCCTGTCTCGGTTCGAAAAACTACACCAGGGTCCATTCACACATATGGCAGAGTAATTACACACTGCCTCAATTCTGGGAAAGCAGCATGACCAAATGTCTTACAGTCTGCGGCTAAAAACTACGAACCCAACGGAGCAAGATACGGAGTCCGGGAAGTCACTCCTCTACATAGTACCTCTGTAATCTTAAACGGCCTGTCCAAATATCCTGATAACAACCATTTTCCCTACCCTTAATTTTATTGGTACAAAACTTTTGGCCCTTTTCTTACAGCAAAATATATATTTATAGAACCATAATGTAAGCTTATGACTAAAGCACATTTGTCAATCAGGTGTCAAAACAGATTTAACCCTCTCACTGTAGTTTATAATTGGTCTGTGATATTGTTTTATTGTGATGTGAATAAATCAGGTTTTTTTTAACCATATGCCGGTTTGAATAAAGGGAATGTTTATTTACAATTATTGCTTTGATATCCACCTATACTTAGTGCTGGTCAGTTTTTGTACATTGCTCACTAACACGTAGGCCTATATTTACTAAGCAGGGAAATTGCAGCGAGATTGGAAAGTGGGGATGTTGCCCATAGCAACTAATCAGATTCAAGCTCTCAGTTTAATTTTACATACTGAAGAATGTGAGCTCAAATCTGATTGGTTGCTATGGGCAACATCCCCACTCTTCAATCTCGCTGCAATCTCCCTGCTTAGTTAATATAGGCCATATAGTTTTATTACAATGGTAAGCATACCTCCCAACATTTGCCTGGGCCTCTGCCCTGGCTAAACTCCTCCCAATGCCATCCAGCTTGCCCCTGCACACCCCAGCCCCACCCCCGCATGCCCAAACCCCTCCCACCCACAGCAAAGCCACACCCCTTTCAAGCCGTGATCGCCTGCGATCTTGACAAAACAAAGAAAAAACTTTTTTGTCTGGTAGGAGGGAGTGACAGCGGGACAGTCCCCCCAAAGCAGGTTGGGGGGTATGGGTAAGAAAGAATAATGAAGGTTAAACAACAAACAAAATGTCATTATTTGCAAACAGTATTAGAGTTGAGGTTTCCTTACACAAGTCTAATAACAGTGTAACAGTAACACTGGTCAGTATCTGTGTGCAAAATGCTAAAATAAAGTATTCTCCCTGCATGCAAACAATGACATTCATTTTACCCCCCCTGCAATTCATCATGGTTTTACCCACTCATAACTTCAACAGTATGTAAGTCTGTGTGTATAAGGTAAGCAACGCTTAAAGTGCCTCAATAAAGGGCTTTCTGGTATGTTCTCAGCAACATTCATCTTCTCACTGAGCACAAAATGAATGAACACAGTTACCCTCTCACATAAAAGACTTCCTGAAGTTCTTGCCACGGAATCTGCCATGGGCCAGATGGAAAACCAACTGTACATAATTAGAGACAAACTGGCAGATAATAACTAGATGACTCATGTTTGCAATCAAAGTGCATCTACTTTCCAACAATAATCTTTTCACACTTCCGCTTGTTGGGAATATATCAATCTGTAAAATTTATCATTCTATTTATGTATGTGACAAATATTAAAATAACGTTAGAAAATGACAAAAACATGCAAATATAACAAAAATATATATACAGAACAAAGAGAAAGACGTGGAAAATCATCTTGTCTATCTTTAATTAGGAAAAAAATAATTGTAGCTCAGAATCAACAGCAATCGTATTACATTCTTACCAATCTGCTTGGGACATGTACATTATATACAATAAAGGAGAATGCGCCCATTTCATTGATTTTAGTTGTTTTTTTTTCTTTTCTATCTAAGAGAAGAGTTTAGCAAATACCAGGGGTTATCACCAGTTGTTTTTGCAACTGTTTCTATCTTATGAGGTGAGGTGAATGACCTTAATGCTGCTACAAAACTGGTTGTGTAAAATGTGACACAAAAGCCTTCAAAGTAACAAAAAAGTTAAAGGCCACAATGTTTCAAATTAATTGCCATCCATTTGTGTTATGCTTTTAGTGTATGTCACATGTTAATACTTTTACTATAAATTAATTAACTTTAAATTTTAATATTAAAATTAACTATAAGTTCATTCTTTTACTATAAATATCTAACAAAACTACTTTTCTATTAATATGAAATTGAAATGTTTTCCAGCCCTGGACTCCACTAGATCTAAAAATGGCCCCCTCTCTGAAATTCCTTAGTATGTGGTGGATATGTTAAGATGGGACTTGGCTATAGGAAGTTATTATATGCAAGCAGGTGGTAAAAATACTTTTCTAGTTCTTTTTTTTTATCAGAAGACATAACACATAGGGGGGAATTCACTAAACATCGATTTCTGCTGGGATCTGATATCGGCAGCATTCGCCAGGGATATGAAATCGCCAGTGCATGGTGATGTATAGTATTCAGTAGCTGTCGATTTCGTTTGGCGATATGAAATCCCTGGTGAATGCTGTCGATATCCACTGGTGAATTTTCATGTATTCGGCTGGCGATATGGCAATAAACTGTCGTTTGCAATGGCGATGTTGCGAAAAATCGCCATGTCGAATTCACATACACAATCGCCCTGGCGAATTAGAAGCCTTGTTACTGGTGATTAATGTTAATCAGCAGCCAATTAGGGCACAGAATATTTCATTGTCAATCACTATATAAACTTGATCATGGGCGTTTTCTTCAGAGGTGTTTATTTCTCAGTGATTGTTGCTTGGAGTGTGTTTGTATTTGTGTCATTTGTTGTTCTGTCTAATTTTGTTTAATTTGGGTTGGGATTTTTTTTGTCTTGTGGTTTTTGTTTTTTTTTTCTCATTTATCTTCCCCATTTAGTGTGAGTGAAAGGTTGTTTGCTAGGAGTGTGCCTGTTTCATTGTTTATTTGTAGGAGAGGAGGTATAGTGTGTCTTTGTTTGTCTAACTGTAGTTTGTCTTTGTTTTGTGTGTTGTTTTACCCCCTATTTTTTGGGGTTTGGTACCATGTCCAGCAGTGGGAGCAGTAGTTCCAGTGAAGAGGAGCAGGGAGCAGTTCAGGGAAGGGAGAGTGCTCCAGGTGCTAGGGCGCACACTAAGCCCAGACGGAAGATCCGCTTCAGTAACGCGGAAAATGCTGGCTCGCAATGAATAATTGTATGGGGTACGGGCGTCCTCCATTTCTAATAAAGTCTGTGGTGAACGCATTTGGCCCACATAAGCGCTCCTTAAGGAGAATATAAAGCACCTTGTGAAGAGGAAATTGGGGAAGATTGCGGATTATCGGCGCAAAACTGGCGATGGGGAATGCCCGGATGTGTCTTTTCATCCCTATGAGGAGCCCATTCAGGCACTCATACCAGAGGAGTTGATTGAGGGTGTCACTACTTTGGATACAGATCGGCCACCACAGTCTGGTAAACATTTTTTGCAATATTTTTAATTATTATTATTAACGGTAAAAAAAAGTTTACACTTGTTGATATATTTTTTTTGGAATTAAAAATAAAAAATGTTATGCTTGTATGTAGTCATACCAAGGACCTCTTCACAAGGGACTGCTGTTCTGCCCCTTCCAATGGCTCCATCTCTTCTGGAAGATAGNGNTGAAGGTGCAGGTTAGTTTGTTTTTCACGTTAATTAAATATGCCTATGTGCTATAAGAAGGATAAATGTGCAATAATGTTGTTTTAGGGTGAGTAATGTGTATTGAAAAATGACATCAAGGTCACTTGTAATGGGTATCATAATGGTGCATTTTTGTTGTTAAACCTTAGTCGCTGTAGTAATTAGCTTCTATATGCATTGCAAGAGGAAGGTTGCGCCTGTATTTTAAGGTGACAGGCGTAGTTAGATTAAAAAAAATAAAACACTTTAAAAGTGTATACTTGAAACTTTTTTAAAAAGTCCCTTTGTAACACAAAACAAAATAACATCCATCGGTTGTCCCTAAACATTTACCTTTTGTGTTTAAAAGGGCCATCAACTGCTGGATATCCACTGGCACCACTGGATGTGTCCTCGCCTGTCCATACTCCAGCACACGATCTTGAGCTGCCACCTGTTGAAGAGATGCCAATGAGTGGTGAAGGTAAATATGACTCTTACAGGCAATATTGTTTCTTAATTAAAAAAAAAAATAAAAGCATGACACGTGTAAAATTGTTTTTTTTCTTTTTCAACTCAGAAGAGTACATTATGCTGACTGCCGTCACTGATCCTGAGCCTGCACCACAACCACCTCGCAAAAGAACACGAAAAACCTGGTACACAAGGGCAGAAACAGAGGCGGACCTGTCCACCTCAGCCGAGCAACCGGTTTCAGCCCTATCGGCACAACAAACCTCTGGAACTTATGAGGTTATGCAAAATTTGTGTTCTCTGCAGGACATTATGGTTCAGGAGCAACGCCAGCACAATAAATTAATGGAGCGGTATGAGAGGCGTAAAATGTCGCAGGCAGCCATGTTTGGCAAGCGCCTTAGTACGGCTATGGAGCAAATTGCCACAAGTATAACCCAACACCTACACGCCACTCAAACAAATACTTGTGAGCTGCAGAGTGGCAATGCAGCTTAAATAGCACAAATGCAAACTATGCAAGCTAACTTGCTTACTGTATTTCAACAACATTTAGAGGATACTACTCTAAATGTCAGCTCTAGTACCACACAAAGTACGGTTACACCTACCTCCACACCTTTGCCAACACCCACACAATCACCACGAGGTAGAGGCTGTGGTGCACGTACCAGGGGTGGGAGAGGGAGCCAAGCCAAAATGTCATGTACCAGGCAGTCTCTACGGCCCAAAAAAAATAATGTTACATTATTTTATGTTGACAAAAAAAGTTCTTTAACAAAACTTTGCAAATAAAGAACGTTAAAACCAAATAAACCAGTGATTCATTTCTAATGGCATAGATACTTTTCCTAAACTTTATAACTACAATTGCAGTAAAGTATGTTTCTAAAACAAACAAACGTAAATAATGCAAACACAATAATTAGGTCAAAGTATACTTTCCTTTGGTTGAGTATTTTGATAATTGTTTCAAAAAATTAACTTGCATTTGAAATTAGTACAGTACAAAAAAACTTAGCCAACTTTGAACACGTACATGTGAAATGTGCCGAATGAGCCTACTTCTTGTCTGTAACCCTGACCTACTGTGTTCCTGAGAAGATGATGACAGTTCTTCCGCATCCTCACTGCTTCATGAACCTCACCCCAAGGCTCACTCAGGGCAAGATTATGAAGCAGACAGCAAGCCCACACAATATGAGCCATATTCCTTGGAGAATAAAGAAGTTGCCCACCAGACTTATCTAGGCACCTAAAGCGAGATTTTAATACACCAAAGGTACATTCTATCACACATCTAGTGGCACGTGTGTCTCATTGTATTGGTGGTGTGCGGGAGNCNCAGGATGCAGCAGTGGGGTCATTAGCCACGAGCGATACCCATATCCTGAGTCACCTGTGGGATGGAAAAAATAAAATTAAACACACTTCTGTAGGAAATGCACACACTTTCAAAACCAAGCAACACACATATATACTCATGGTCATGCTGCTCCGCCTCCTCTGTGGCCCTTGACCTGTGCCTAAGAGCATAGGCCAAGGAAATATTGAGGGACGCAGCACCTTCCATGTTGCTCAATGGACAAACAAGCTTTCACTGCTCTATTAGTGCCTTTATATAGTGTTCCTAATTAGCAATCAATGGTATGGGCAGAGATCCACTTGAAATCTCCACTCTCTGTTGGCGATTGCCCTACTGTCATTTTTGAGAAATCGCATGGCAATGTATTGGCAATCACGGAATTCGACATTTACTGAATTAGCCTTTTGTATACTTTTTATTGAAAAAAATCGCCACAGTGATATCACATGGGCGATTTCAAAACGACAGACAAATTCGACACTTACTGAATACACAAATTTAGAAATCGACAACGAAATTGACATTGCCTGGCAATATACGGATATCGACGTTTAGTGAATTCCCCCCATAGAGTCTATGGCCTAAATGTATTAAGGAAGGAGATTGCAGGGAGATTGAAAAGTGGGGATGTTGCCCTAATCAACCAATCAGATTCAAGCTCTCAGTTTCATTTTACATATTGGAGAATGTGAGCTCAAACCTGATTAGCTGCTATGGGCAACATCCCCACTTTTACATTTTCCCTGAAATCTCCGTTTAGAAAATGAAGTCAGGGATGGGTTGCATATGTTTCTTGAAGCTGTTATAATGGATGGTAACAAGGCACCCTGTAACCAAACCAGACCCACCCAACCCTCCAGGTGCTATTAGCCTACCCAGGGCCTAGTACCCCTTGGTCATGGCCTAATGCCTCCTATGTCCTATTCTGGGTTTAGTGCCCGCTAACCAACAAGCAGCTAATACCTAATTTACAACTGGACCTAGAACCAGGACCCAATTTCCTCTATCTAAGGAACTACTGCCCTATCTAAAAAAATCCTAATGTTCTATATGCAACTGTGCTTATTTTCAAACCTAACTATAGAGCCTAAGTCACGTATATGGACACCAAAGGACCTGCCACTTGATCACACCACAAGGTACATAGTTGGCATCTCTGCCCCCTGATGATCTCATAGTGTCACATGCAGTCATCTCCTTTCTGTGTTAAGGTCTTCATTTGGCAACTTTGTAGTAGCATTGTAATACTTTACTAAGTTTTATATCAGAAAACATGAAATAAACATTTTCCAGCCCTGGACTCCACTAGGTCTAGAACTGCATGTTGTCATTCATTATATCTTCCAAAATGCAGCTATCCCGTCGTCTGGCCGCCGTGTCGCATCATCTGCGCGTCACAGTTTTCTTTCAACTGCGGAAGAAACAGGCCTGGTTAGTATTTGTTACAAATGAGCACACATCACACACACAGTACGGAAATTATTAAACTGATACATTGCATGATGTATGTGTACATTTGCATGGTTTTTTTTGGAGTTGCAGACTATGTAAAGTCATCCCTACACCTCCACCTAGCATTCAACATGAATGGGTCGGAACAAGAAGAAGAATCAGCAATGAGCGGAAATGGTAATTGTTACAACATATTTTGGTGTTTTATACCCCTTTTCCACTGACAAAAAAACCCTGGGTTTATGCACATAGACCCAGGTTTATTTTGGTGGAAAAGAGTCCCAATAAATGAAACCCAGGTAAAGTGACCCAGGTTTTTACCTGGGACTAATGCAGGGTTTTTACCCGGGTCGCTGCAGTGGAAAAGGGGATTCCCTTTAAAACATAGTAGGTAACAATACTCCATTCAGTGGAAATGGTGTCAACCCAGGTTCACCTTGCAGTGGAAAAGGTGTCTTTTTTTTTTTTGACCTGGGAAAAATGCAGGGTACAAACCCAGGTCTGAACCTAGATTCTTGGTGGAAAAGAGGTATTATTTGAAAATACATTGTTAGCTTGTGTGTATGTTTGCACTAAAAACTGATGGAATTAGTTTTGCAAAATATATGTCCTGACATGTATGCATTTAGCTCTGAAGCATCTTTAGTAAGTTTACATGTCACAAATAATATGGAGACGGGCACGAACTTCTCCCGCCGCCGCCGTCCACGTCCTGCCGCCGCCCCCCTGCAAAAAAAAATGTAAAATCTGAGAGGGCGGCCGGCGAGCGGTCATCCCGCCGCCCCCCCTGTGTGATGCGCCACACGCAGCTGTGTAACTGGCGTAATGGGTGGGCTGGCCCTGGCTACGAGCAATGCAGGACAATTCAGACTTTGGAGACAGCTAGTAATTTTAGCACAGACATGGACAATGAGGATTATTGCAAGAAAAGGCAACATGTTTAGTATATCTGACATCCAAGGTTAAAGGTAAATATTGATAAAGGTTTAGTAACGAATTATTGATTGATATCTAGTGGAGGTGTCTCCACTCCACTTTGGGAGTAGAGTCGCTAGGTCTAAGTATTGATACCACAGCTGGGTACACATGGATTATTGGACCGATAATGTTGGATTGTGGAGAAATTGGATTGTATGGTTTAGTTTTATAAACATCCAAAAAACCCAACCACAGTCATCAATGTAAGATGTCAGACTAAGGTATGCAGTGTGTACATATGTCATTGTCGTATTGAAATAAAAAACAAATTGACTGTTTTTCAAATATTTAAGGTTTTTAGAATGACATTAATGTAGGTAAAATAAGGGATATGTGTTGAAGTAAAATAACTACAACTGAACTAATAAACATATTACTCTGTTAATGAGACACCATGTGTTCTCTGATTTACACACAAATCTTCTAAGATAATTTGCAAAACTAAATGAGTGTGTAGAACACTGCAATATGTGATCTTTCCTTGGTGCTAATTAAGATAACACTCCTCAGAGAAAATAGTCTGACAAGTGAACACGGACTCAGCAGCCCTTTGATTCGTAACATTTTGCTGACACAGAAAGGTTCCAAAGTAGCTGGTATTGGTTTGAGCAGTTAAAGGATAAAGTAGTGACAGTGTATGGAGATTTCATTGGTGCAGAGTTGGAGGCTCAGCCTCTTCCCTCTATGACTGCAGATACAGCAAGGTTACTATAAAACAGTAGACTGCAGTGCGTGCTGCAGAACCTGGACCAATCCTTCATATAATCACCTGCTGCCACAACTGAGCTGCTATGGATACAGTGCAACATGTCTTCAGGGGCACATTTGTTCATTCAACTGACAGATGTGACTTAAAGGTATTAGAGAACCACATTCTGGGTACAGACAGAACAGGAAAAGTAAGTTTACCTAATATATATATATATATATATATATATATATATATATAATTTTATTTTTTTAATTGTCATTATATATATATTTAAAATGAAATGTTACCTATATAATACGTTTCCCATGAGTGTGTGTTTTATGCAGTAATGTGTGGTAATAGTAAACCAGTTTTAAATGGATGATTAAATTTTATTTTTATTTTACAAAAGTAAAACTATTATTTTAGTAGGACTGACTGTATAGTGTACTGTCATTCACTTTATAGGTTATGCTTCTGTTAATCTTCCACACATTCTCTTCTGGAGAAGATATTTTAGCCTCAACTGGAGAAATGTTACAAATAAGATATGTTTTGTTAAATAGGTAATAGGTAAAACCGTAATATTCATGTATAAAGTATGAGAATAGAAGATCAGTGTTTAATAATGATTCTACAGCTGAATGAAAAATTATATTGAACAAATGTTCTGGGAATTGGCCAGATGTATTTATTTATATTATGCACTTGTAAAAATGAATACCTAATTTANTGCTATGCATTGAAACCTAAAATGGTATTTGTTGAAGGCACAAATGTTTGTCATGTTTTCACCCTAGAAAAATCATGGTAGGACTTGTGTGTAAGGGCTTAACCCATATTTGCAGTTGCTGCGAAAAGCCTTGCTTGTAATTAAACAAAACTATTTTCACTATTAGCAGAAGTACCACAAAGTTATAAGAAACTTATCACATATTTGTAAATGTTTAACATGAGACTTCTGCATTTTTATTTATATGACCATTTTAATATTTAGTTTTTATTATTATTATTATTATTATTATTATTATTATTATTATTAAATGCCAGGTTTTGTATACACCAGGGCCAAAATGAACTAAACGACGGGATTGGAAAAGTGGAGATGTTGCCCATGAGATTCTAGCCACATTCTCCAGTATGTAAAAAGAAACTGAGAATTCTGATCGGTTGCTATGGGCAACATCGCCACTTTTCCAATCTTGCAGTTTAGTAACATCATGAAAAGAAATTAGACAGAGATAGTAAACATCAGAATTATTTTAATAATGGCATATGCAGCTGCAGTCTGTAGGTTGTAATATTCTCTATGGATCCATGTATTCAAATAAAGTCTCAGGTGGGATGTGTCATGTAAGAGTGAGAAACACAGAACTCTTACTCATAGGCCTAAATTAATGATATGAAATAAAAAAAACTCTTGGATTAATTTCCCTGAAGTGACTTAAAGGCAATGCTCCTTTTATTCATGGTGGGTTAGATACAGAAATCTTATTTTCCTAGATTAAAACATGAGTAATGAAAAGTAATGTCTAGACTGCATTATCCAGACAACCATGTTTTTAACCCCTTAATGATGGCGTCTATTTGGGACCAAAAGACGAAGCCTTATTTTTCAAATCTGACATGTATTTTTATGTGGGAATAACCTTTTAATGCTTTTACTTATCCAACTGATTGTGTGTTTTTTCATGACACATTGTAAACAGGGCTGCTGTACATGTCCTCTTACACTTGTAACTAAGTCATAACTCTTAACATTTATAATCCCCAAAACAGGACAAGTTAGCCCCGCCTGGGTCCCACCCAGACTCCACCTCTTATGCACTAGTTCCACCCACAAAAACTCTGCCTATTTTTTCACAAACCCCTCCCCTTTAGCACAAGGACAATGAACTAATGGGGTCACACAAATATTGTGTGTAGTGCACTGGTGATAAACCATGGTTGCCAACTCTCCCGGAATATCAGGGAGACTCCCTGAAAAGTGGGTGATCTCCCTGACTCCCTGAAGTGCTGTATAATCTCCCTGATGATCATTCAGGTGAAGAAGACATTGTGTTATAATGATAGAAATCACACATTGGGGGGTATTAACTAAGCCTCGAATTGTGTCCGGGATTTCAAATCGGACCAATTCGAGGCGATTTTGAATTAGATCCGGGGCGCGATTTTACG
>JABWIB010001264.1:63909-76511 GCA_016617825.1 Platyplectrum ornatum
ATTTTTATTGTGAAATAGTTCTCATGGCAGAGCTAGACACACCCATGGGTGGAGCTATCCACAGGACACACCCCTTTGGTGGCACAAGTTACACCCCTTTTGTGAAGCGCTTGTCACAATCTCCCTGAAATCCATTTGCAAAAGTAGGCAAGCCTGTGATAAATAAAACGTTATTCTGGACATGAATGTCATTATTTACTGTCTCCCCATACACTCATATTTTAATGTATTTATAAACCTATAAGAATATAAGTAACAAGATCCCAGGGTCACCTTCTGGGTAGTCATAACTAATATTGACAAATATATATATATATATAAATCTAAATAGCAACATTGCATCACATTGCAACATGGTTTTGCCCAGGTCTACACGTGCACCCGTTTTGTCCTTAAAACGTGGTATATGCGCAGCTGTGGATCAGCCCCAACTTGTCTTGTATGACCTTCAACTTAATTTGCTTATATTTACTGATTTACTGATTTCTAGATGCAGTTGCTCTTAGCTGTCTTTTGTCCTGAACATGATTTACTCAGATTCCAATAATTGGATAGGAAAATGTTGGCAGCATTCTTAAAAAGCAGATTACATCACAAGCTTCCAATAAATGAAAATGAAAAAGACTGTATCTAAATATTCTAGCAGCATTAATACTGCAGGATAATGAGAAATGGAGCCACGAATTACAATAATATTTGATTATTTACATTGTATGTTTGTGAATGATTAACATTCCATTGGCCTTAATTTTTGCTGATTTAAAGAATAGTCTGAAAGGAGTAGAGAAGTAGAATGGCATCCTTTCTTATTTGTGTCTTCTGGAATGATTGAGACTCAGTATACTGGGCTTCTTTCGGTACCTGGGGAAAATAACTAAGATGCCTACACGAAGAGGAAACATTTTTGAAAATATAATGCACATATGATACGATTTATTCTTTTTTGCCATACTCATTCACAGAAAGCCCACACCTTTTCAGGGAATTTACATCAGAACTCAAGTGACACTTGTCTCCTCCTGCAACTGGTGGCGATGAGCAGTGCATGGAGTAAAGTATCCTATTTACACTATGCTTTATATTTGGGCTTTATATTTGTCTGGTCTTCAAGGTTATGTTTAATCCACTGTCATTTGTACCACTGTACAAATGACAAAGGGGCCGATTCAATTTGGCTTTGCGCCTTATTTTCCCCCTTTGAAACAGCGTAAGGGAGAAAAACTTGCGCTATTTAGTTCGTGGCTCATTGAGCCGCGTACAAAAAGAAGCAAGGATTCAGTCCTGTAATTTTTTCCCGTCTTTGCTCAGGATTTGAATTGGCCCCAAAGACATAGCAATCAGCTTTTCTAGACAAATAGTAATACTAGAATCTAGAATACTAGAAAATAAATCTCACAAAACATCTCAATATTTGAGAAATGCGCAAACGTATTTTTACTTTCAACTATGAGACATAAAACAAGGTGGACAATATTTAATGAAGCTAAATGTCAAAGTTCTACCAACCTAAAAATGTCTTAATGCCTTTGGTGTACATATACACACAGAAAGGTCAAACTGATAGAAGGGTTAATATCTCACCATATTATTTTTCTTTGAAAATCATTCATTGATTAGTAACAAATTTGGACTTTACATGTGTCTGCTTCAACATAGTTTGTAGAAACTGTAGCTTCACATAGCTCTTCTATTGCCCTTTGTACCTTGAAAAGGGTTTTATAAACAGAACAAGCTGTTTTTGCTATTAAACTAAATAGTGGACACTGATTTATTGCACTCTAAATGTAACACTGGACTAGATCTAGACCTGTGTGTGATTTCTTACTTTGTCTAAATCCCTTCCCTAGCCGAAGCCTATTCTGACGACCTGCTGTCCTCTGTAGCATGCCTATGCATGTTAAAGTGCTGGGATAAGGCACGCTAATTAGAAAACCTAGCCCCTCGTACACTGTTTAACCGTACAAAGCGGAAGTGAGCAGACGTTACTTTTCGCACAATTTATGCAGGAAACGTGTAAATAACATGAAAATCGCAAGTTATTTACATTAGATGTCGCATGCTAAGGTTAGTTCAACTTTCAGCAGTAATACAAATAGATTTTTCATTGACAAGTCATAATAAATTATCACACATGGGGCTCTATTTATAAAGCGATTTTTTGTCTAAAACTATCACTAGCACTATCACGAAAAAGGATATTTTTGTTACTTATTAAGCATGGACTATTATATTATGCACTATAGTTTCTCTGGCGATACATTTCCTCTTCATAATGTCTTCGCCGTCCTGTTCTTCTCTATGTGGGCTGGCGCTTCCTCATATTTATGTAGGCTCATAGCAGAAGTTTTAATTCCCAGTAACACCAGCTCAGACTGTCATTAGGTGCACTTCAGCTATCGCTCCCTGCTCCCTGCGACAGCTATACTATCCCCTTCCACTTGTTCTCCTGCTCTATCTGCGCATGCGCTGGGAAATGTCCAGTGCATGCGCCATCATTAACATGGCATTGCTGGAATTTCATATAATTTTATAAATGACTGAAATGAAGCTGTCGTGCTCGCAGAAAGCTGCAGCGACCCTGGTGCATATTTGTTCAGTCAGGCTACATAAATAGAGCCCATAGTGCTATAAACATGGATTACTTACTTGAAACCATACCCACCCTGGTAATGTCATGGTATGCACTGATGTGGTATATGTAAGTAATATGTAGGTAATAGTTTCATGATGGGCAAAGGTACTTGGAGAATAGGTAATCATGACATTTGTCTAAGGAGCTGGAGAGGCAAGGGTTAATGTTGTGGTGACTTCGGAGCATAGACAGTTAAATGACAGCTTCAATCCGCTGTGCATGACCTGTCACACACTTGCATAGAGGAATGAAACCTGGGCTTATTACTGCAGGGAGCAACCTTACCTAAATCACATGACAGACATATAAAAGAGTATGTATGGTGAAAACTTGTAAAATATGCTACAATGACCTATATATATATATATATATATATATATATATATATATATATATATAATATTTCAGCATGCCTGGAAAATACAGCTTAAGTGATAATATGTAAAATAGAATTTATCTAGGAAACATCAACTATGCAGTATGTCGGTGCAACAGTACAGCATTCTGCCTGCATGTAAAAGAATCAAAGTTATTGTACATCCCTCACACTGCACTGCAACAACTTTTATTTAAGGGCAAGACATGTACAAGAGCAACTCTGAATCAGCCCTGTTGCATGCTGTTTAATGCATTCAACAAGAACAAAGTTTAGAATAAGTTAACCCATTGCAATAATTTGAGTCTTTGGTACTTTTTAAAATGTTGTTCCATAACTTTTGCTATTGTAGTTATTGTATAATACCCTGTTCAGACTGCATGGAAAAAGCCAGAGCTTTCATGAAAATGAAGCCCCGGCTTTTATCATGCATTCTAAATGGCAACCCAGGTTCTCAATAGCCGGGTCTTAGCTAAAAAGAAGGGGTTACCATTAAAAGCCGGGTCCAATGCTGCCTTTGCACAGTGTTGGCCTGGGAAAACACGGGTCATCACTATGTCCATGCACCCTCAAATAGCTGGATATTGAAACCACTGGCGATTTGCGGGCATGTAATGTGAACGTGGTATAAGATGTTTATTCTATGTACTTTGCTTTAGCAAATTGTATAAAATCCTTTTTTTCAGATACTGTTCTTTGAAGATGTTCAGCAACAAACAAGATTGGCTCAGAAGTGGGGATTTGATGAAGAAATGATTGAACAACTTGGCAAGAAGTAAACAGATATATCATTCTTATTTTCATTTTCCATACTGATTGCAAATGTAGTCAAGTGAAAATTTGAATGTAAAAAATATATGTCTAGTCTAAACCAGGGCTGGAAGTGGGGGTGTTTACGGGGGTATGCCATACCTGCACTTCTCCCAGCATTGTAATTGGAAAACTACAAATCTCCATTGACTTTTATTACATTCAGTGTTTTCATACCCCCACTTATAAATGTCCATACCCCCACTTCTAAATTTCCACTTCGACCACTGGTCTAAAGCACAAAGAGTAAATAAACATTACAGATCTGATCCACAGCTACATCTGTCGTATGCTGGCCATACACCAGGCTGATATTGGGTGCGATTATGTGATCTGTTGTCCCGTGGTCGCATATCTACATCTATATATGCTACAGGCAAGAATCAGGTAAATCCTGATTTCATTTAGCACATGCATGTATCTACACGATGGACCTCGCTGGCGTATGGCCAGTGTTAGACCAAACCCTCTCAGAGTAGGAGAGAGCACACTACTAGGTGCTCATAGAACAAGAGAAAATATGTTCAGACACTGTTGTAAATGATGTAGAAATATTTTAATTGGGTTTTCAAACTGCAAATGTCTAAACTAAAATAAAACATTTGAATCATAGAAACATGTCAAAGGCTGTGGCAGTACCACATATCTCCCAACTGTGCTGCTTTTGGGGGACTGTCCTGGTGTCCCTCCCGACTCTAAGTTTGTCATTTCCCGCGACTCGCGGCACCAAAAGGGACGGCTTATGCAGGAAAAGGGTGGGGCTTGGGCGGAGTCGGTAGTGACAGGGGCGAGGTCGGCCATGACCGGGGCAGGGCTTATGTAATCCGCTTCCGGTCCACGCCAAGTTGGGGGGTATGGTACCACCCTGCAGTCTCTCCACATACAGCACCTGCACTTTTTCCTATATACTATGTCCAGATTTGTATGTTCCCGCTGATGTACAACACTTCCTGTTTATGCTAATGTGTCTTTCAGGCAGGGTTGCTGACTTTTGGTTTCTCAGTCCCGGGAGAATCCATAATCCATCAACATTTGGGTGGGGCTGAGGGCATGGCATATGTTACGTGCTTTACATGCATAATCATCCATAATCATAATCAGCACCTTTAGATTGCATACAACATACCCACGGGAAACACTTAATTAGTTGTAGCAATAAGTGAAAAAAAAATCTTGTGTATTTCGTACAATTATAACTTAACATATTATGTATAATATATTATTATATTATATTTTTTAAGATAACTATCGAAAAACTCTTAAAATTGAATAAAGATTTTATTGTCGCATGTTTATGCATTAGAACATGACAGGATAAGATCTGCTTCCAAGGTGCCTGGTCTCAGAAATGCTAAGTCAGAGTAGCACTAATTATAATTGTATTGGCACAATATTGTACTTGTTTCCCCATGACTGAGACAAGTCCTGTAGAATAGTTGGTGAGACAAAATTTCCTCAATGTATATTTACTGCCAATAGTTAAACTGACTATCCTTAGATACACACACTCACCACTCACATTGCAATGATTGCTTCTTGTCATAGTGAAGAGTTTCCCCTTTTTTTATGATGGTCACATAAAATATGAGTACTACTCTGTACATGTTAATGGGAATCAAGGCTAAGCCTGGCAGCTTCCAGTGATGTAATATATATAATTTATAGACCACCATGACATTGTGCCCTATAACTCTAGTGCATCACTGGAAACTGTCAGGTTTAGGGCTCCATTTACTAAGGGACGATAACTTCAATTTCAGGTGATGATAAATGATAATGGAATGATAAACTCCGCTCCAAGAGATAATAAATAATAGTGTCTTGATTTTAAAGCGATAAGGTAGAAAACTGCCCTTACTGCTTCAAAATCAAGTGATAAGGGCTTTGTAAATAGAACCCTTGATATTTAAACCTGCAGGTCAATTAAGGTGACCGGTGAGATGTTAAGGAGTGGGACACTCTGGGCCACTTATTGATAATGGGGAGATACAGTATCTTCAAAACCAATGTATCGATTATTCATTGATGTTGTGGAAAAATAGTCCTTTTTAAAATATAAAACTGCCATATAAACCATGTTTTAATAATATATTTCCTCTCATGTTTTCAGTGAATTTATGATGCCGGGAATGGTTGATACGCATATACATGCACCCCAGTACTCATTTATAGGATCTGGAATGGAAAGACCTCTTTTGGAATGGTTGCAACATACTACATTTCCGGTAGAAGATACATACTCAGATCTGGACATTGCTAGGGACCTGTATAGTGCAGTCGTGGTATGTTATCTTCTGTAATGTTGTATATGAATATTAGTTTCAGATTCATTTTGGCATCAACTATTTTAGAATTCACTATTTTAGAACGATTTCTTACCACTTGCCTAGGAGGGGTGACAGAGATTCTCTGACAATTTGAAGTTCTCTGAGCTCCAAAAACTGTTATTAGTAGTTTACAGGGAAAAGGAGATGGATGAGAATAAAGGGAATCCACAAACTGTCACTTTAGTACATGTGATATGTAAGGACGTATATTCCTAACATTTCATTTGGTACAATACCTATGTGATCCTTTTTCTTTTATAATGTCAGTATTTTAGCCATGGTAACTATACCAACCTTAATTTTCGCACCCCCCGTCGATCTACCTTTATTCTAGACTCTACACTGCTTGCTAGAGAAAGACTGTTTTGTTATTTGACTAGATTAGTATTTCTTCTCCCACTTATTTCATTAAAACCTATAAATCCCCATTCACTTCAATAATTTAATGTTTCCATATCACCACTTCTAAAAGACCATGTCGCCACTTCTAAAAGTCCATACCACTACTTCTAAAATTCAATACCACTACTTCTAAAAGTCCATACCATCACTTCTAAATCTCCATACCGCCACTTCTAAATGTCTATATTACCACCATTTCTAAATGTCCATACTGCCACTTCTAAATGTCCATATGAATTACTTCTAAATGTCCACATCACCACTTCTAAATGTCCATATGAATTACTTCTAAATGTCCATACAGCCACTTCTAAATGTCCATACAGCCACTTCTAAATGTCCATATTACCACTTCTAAATGTCCATATGAATTACTTCTAAATGTCCATACCGCAACTTCTAAATGTCCATACAGCCACTTCTAAATGTCCACATCACCACTTCTAAATGTCCATATGAATTACTTCTAAATGTCCATACCGCAACTTCTAAATGTCCATACAGCCACTTCTAAATGCCCATATTACCACTTCTAAATGTCCATACCGCAACTGCACTACATACCACTGCAACCACTGCTCTAGATAATAACCAAGTAAACATCTTCAGAATGTGTTATAGTAATAATGTCGGAAACAAGCTATAGACAGCACTATGCATTTGCCCAAATAGGCTTTCCCAGTGTTCCTGCTTTAAATCTTTCACTTGTTCCTTATCCAAAATGAGCTCCAGAATTGTACATAGTACAAAAAATGCTTTTTCTGTACTATTTAAACATCCCCTTCCCCTCCAAATAGACTTATGTGAGTATCACATCTTTCCCCATTGTCAGAAACAGTTCCAGCACGGAAGTCTAGATTCAGATTCGTATTGGAAGCGGGGTGAGTGTGCATGCCCTGTCACACTATGTTTCCATACCACCACTCAAGGCACCCCAGCATCCAACATGCAGAGTGAAAGTACAGAAGCTGGACAAATACAAAAGATCTGCCCAGTATTATCAGGTTTTATGAGATTTGTCTAAAGCTTGACAAGCAACTTAAATACATTCTCTGTGAACATATATTGGTAACCAAAGCCACCCAGTCCCCGGAGAGAACACTGATTTATGTGCAGGCTAACGAATACCATTTTTGTGTGGGTTGCTAAGTGCAGTCCCCATGGAATTAAGTGATAAATAAAAAGGTAGTCATGACATTGTTTAGATTTATTTCATATATCAGCTTTTATATGTAAAATACAGAATCTCAGCGTAAAGCAAATCCATTATTTGCCATAAAAATGCCTGTATATTATTATTATAATATGAGTATGAAGCATAAATATTTTAACACAAGTTACAATATGTTCAAGGTCACATTAATATGCTAATAAATGTTACATTTAATTATAGCTGTGAATTGTAGATTCCATTTAAACCAGGATAAGTAGACAATAAAGGAAATGTTTTCCTACATAGAAAGCTGCAAGCTACAACAACCTCGGTAACATACAACTTTGTGAAATTTTTGTTTATAATAGCATTTATTTTTATTTTATTTTTTGAAGAGAAGAACATTAAGAAGTGGCACAACAACAGCCTGCTATTTTTCTACAATTCATACTGAAGCTTCGATTTTGTTGGCTGAGATTGCAAGTAGGAACAATTCTTCTCAAGTTACTTTTTATTTGTTATAATCCTCTCACAAAAGTTGTTGTATTAGTTTGTACTACAGGATCTATGTGAAATCATGAGTCGGGGTGTAACAAAACATTGTACTGTAGTTCCCTGGGTGAAGAAAAGGTCAAGGTGTTGCCCACCCCCCTGGGATGTGCTCCTCCTGTTAAAAAAACAAACTCAAATAAAAATGTCTTCCAATAAAACATGTAGCCGCTTGTAGTACCACAAATGGTAGCCTGCCCTGTTCCCTATTAAAACCCTAATCCATGTGCTACATCTGATATCTAAACTCAATATGGACCAGATCCAGACTTAAGCAATTCCAGTGTTTTATGGCATATTCCCCTCCCTATGCAAGGAGACCTCTCCCCCAATATAGTGGAGAATTCCCACAGAGGACCCTATCTTAAGACTTCTACACCGCTTTTGCTTAAAAGTAAGGCAGTGTGGTAGTCTGAATAGTTCATACAATTTACACCCTTCTAATTCAGAAGTCTTTAATCGTCTGTTTGACCAGCTAGCCAAAGAATGTACAGTAGTACATTGTAGACATGTGGCAGAGAAATGTATCATCTATATTCTCCCGCTCTTGAAAACAGCTACGGCACAAAGGTCCTCCACATCTAAATATAAAAAATGTGTTACTTTATGAACTATATCATTACTTTTTATCCCACAGATCAGTATGGTCAGAGAGCGTTGATTGGGAAAGTTTGCATGGATAGGAATGATACATATCCAAAGTATACTGAAAGCACAGAAGAGTCTATCAGGGAAACAAAAAGGTTTGCCAAATGTTTTGATTGTTATCTTCAGATAAAGACATGGATCGGCACCGGATTTTGAGACGTTTTCTGTACCCAAAGTAAAGTGTGCAATGTAACAACTAAGTTTACAGATCTGTAGGATTGAGCTCGTTGTAAATTACATTAGCGGAGTATACTTAGTGGTCTTCCCCCATGTGTAATGGAATCTGAAAGGCGTGTCTTACCACTCTCTTAATGGTGGTTAAATGTACACGGGAATCTGGCCCATTGTTCCTCTATCAATTTTAGAATCAGGTGTTTATTTCCATTCTCTCTAAAACCCTTACATTTATTCCATATGTATTGGTTATAATATGTATTATTTGTTATATTTATTAATCGTGACTTATAGTAAGTAATTTGAAATGAAAGCTTGAGTAGAAACAATCATTTTATTAGTAAAAAATAGCTTATGTGTAAATAAAGATCTTTGTAAATATTCCATAATGTACGTCTTGGGACGTACTGACAATTGAAATATATATAATTGAGATTATAAAAAAAAGTATATTTCATGCATTAGGAGTTCAGTTCAGATCAGAATAACGACAATAAGAACAGAATGGTTTTGCTGTTTTGTATATTAGAAATTACTGGAATGAAAATAAATTTACATTTATTAAATATATAAATATAATTTTGCAGGTTTGTTGAAGTGCTGGAAACAAAAAAAGTGAGTATGCAATGGTAAAATATTATCAGTAACATGAAACTTTATACACTTATAAACTAATTAAATAACCTACAAATATTTAACAAATTGGTATAAACTATAGCAATAAACATAATTATGTGTGACTGTACACAAACGCCTGCTGTGTCCAGGGGTATGCCAAAAGTTCTTTCTCTGCATTAATTAAAAAACTATCTCCATTCACTTTAGTTATTTTATATGTTTTATCCCAGCACTTCTAAAAGTTCACGACACCACTTCTAAATGTCCACTTCATCGACTGGGTGGTATCATAATATAATATAAGTAATTAATATATAAGTCTGCTAATTACATAAAACTGATAAATAAATGATGACAAGGTATAGCTACATAGTGAACCCTTATTAGCAGACACAACAATTAACTGAACAACAATAAGAAGAACGCATCAGAAAGAAATAAAATATAAAATAGTAAAAGGATGATAAAGTAGGCAGCAAAGATGTAAAAAAGTAAAAAACATACAAAACAGAAAAACTGGTTCAGCAGGGTACGCTCACACATGGTCGAGGTCATGAGAAGTTCCATTACATACTGTACATATTTTGGGTTTCAATGTGTTTTGTTTTTTAGATTTAAATGTTGGATTTACTTCATAGTGTATGCACTCCACAGCACAGTTTACTCAACTGGATCTAAGAAGTCAACTCTTTGGGGACGGGAGGGGTGTTCATCGAACACTGGAATTGCTTAAGTCTGGATCCACTCTTATATATTGTATTGTTTATACTGGAGTACAGGTTAATAATTTGCCTTGCATTTGTTTGTAACAGAACTGCAAATGTATTTTCCACTTAAGACCTTTATTAAGACCAGTTATATCGTGTACTATTTACTGCCTAGCATGCGTTTCACACATAAAAGAATAAGCAAGTCAGTGACTTAACTTTAAACAATAAGTTCTCTCACATATATTAGCTTTACAGTCATACCATATGTAATCCATTGATCTAAATCTTTTTTAGTATGATAGAGTTAAACCCATTGTAACACCTCGGTTTGCAATATCCTGTAGTGAAGAATTGCTGAAAGAACTTGGTGAATTTGCTAATGAACATTGTCTGCACATTCAGGTATGTAATAAGTGTGATACATTTTATAATATCATACACTTATCTTTCATGCTCATACTTCAAGTACTGAGGTGACACTTTCTAGTAATGTTGAAGCTCCATCAGTTATTGGTAATCTGGTAGACTGGGAATGGTGTATATATTATAATAGAGTGGAGAGGTGAATGGGGCAAATAATATCCTCATGATATAGACAGATTGGAAGGTAAGGCAGAGTGGAGAGGTGGGCAAAGAGTAGAGGAGAGACGCGTAAGTGTCCATATGATAACATGCATATACATATGATACAAGGTTCCAATCACATTTTACCTTTTTTCTATTATGGTTTGGAAATGTTTAGATATATGGTATAAATTACATTTTTTGAAATGTTTTTATATGATATAAATTTAGGATTGCAGCTCTTCTTTGTAATGCTTTTCTTCGGTAATGCCTTAGTTGCTATATTTATTCATGTTATTTTAGAGTCACATCAGTGAGTCTCCTGCAGAAATTGAAGAGGTGCTAAGGCTGTTTCCTAGTTACAAGAACTACACTGAAGTATATGACAAAAATAAACTTCTGACAAACAAAGTGAGTTTTAAGGAATTTGTTACGGTTCCATATTCTTTGTCTAGGATCTACAGAAATATGAACATATTCTAAAGTTGGAGCACTTACAATGGCCTATATATATGGGCCAAACCATGATGAATTGCAGGGGTGGTAAAATGAATGTTAGTGTGTGCATGCAGGGAGAATACTTTATTATTATTAAATACTTAATATTTTTGCATGTTGCACACAGATACTGACCAGTGTTACTGTTACACTGTTATTAGACTTGTGCTGGAAACCTCATCCTTCAATTCTAATCAAATGATGAAATTATACAAATGATGAAATTATGAAAATTACCTCCCAGCAATTGGTTTTGGCCACTTGTAACTTTAATATATATATCTTTCTTTAGTTGGGGCTGATCCATATTTTCACTTGCAACTATTTTGTCCTTGAAAAGTGTGGACCAGAGCAAAACCATGTTTCAGTGTGATAATAAAATTCATGTTTGAACCCTGTTTTCAAAGTATAAATTTGTCTTCCCTCACAGTCCATCATAGTTTTGCCCAGGTCTACACTGTGGATCAAATCCTATAAATAGATGGGGTGAAAAGGGACGTGACATGTACATTTGGTACTACTGGTGAGACGGTGATATATTTTAACCATTTGGCTCAAACAGGTTGTTTCTACCAAGCGCTTTAATTTTCTTTCTTAAAAAAAATTAATGCAGCAAAAAATATATATTTTTCTAAATATATTATCACCATAATGTTAGGCTTCACATCATTTTGTCACCCCCTTTTTTATCACAGTTTTTTTTACTCTAATCTAAAAAAAAGTTACATTTTTTAAATGGAAAGTTAAACATTTGCAGAACTGAAAACATGTAAATAATACCTGTGTCATGTCAATGTCGATGGCTAGTAGTCTGTGTCTAACAAAGGAACCGATTCAGTTACTGGGCCAAAACGGTTTAAATGACGGCTTTGCTTATGCTTTAGCCACATTTCCACACAGCACTCACATAGAATAGGGTGATGATTGGAACATAGCAGGTCTATTATTCTTATCATTATTATTAGTCTGATTATATTTTGCTTTTTAGACAGTAATGGCTCATGGCTGCTACCTCACAGACGAAGAACTAAACGTGTTTAGAGAAAAGGGAGCTGCATTATCCCATTGTCCTAATTCAAACATTTCGTAAGTTAATATTACAACCAGTGGTCAAAGTGGGAATTTGACCCTAGAGATGCAC
>JABWIB010001265.1:8847-20546 GCA_016617825.1 Platyplectrum ornatum
GGACATTGTATAGTCCGGAGACAGCACAGCTCCGGACCCCGGACGCAATGTGCGATTCCCGGACGGTCCGGAGTAAACCCGGACGGGTGGTAACCCTAGGGTTGAGGCTACAAAGGTGATAATACTGTGGTTCTCTGTACCTCTTCCAGGTGAAAAATAATATAATATTATTAATATAAGGTACTTCATCGTCTTTACGGCCCCCGGATGTGAGGGGGGGCAGCTTTTGACCGGCACTGCTCCTGTTCCCGAGCTCGGATCTCCCTGCAGCTTCCATGGCTGGATAGTCAAGGGACCCCCGGTTCACAGTGATTGAACGTACCTGCGGAAGGTAAAACAAGGGAGCTGTAAAAGAAAGTACCTGATATAATATAATAATATTTTATTTATATAATATAAATAAAATAAGCAGGGAGACTGAAAAGTGGGGATGTTGCCCATAGCAACCAATCAGATTCAATTTCACATTCTCCAGTACGTAAAGTGAAACTGAGAGCTTGAATCTGATTGGTTGCTATGGGCAACATCCCCGCTTTTCAATCTCCCTGCTTGGGAAATGTAGGCTCATGTATAATGGGATGCTTATGGCTATGATTACACTCACCAACATGCATAGACCTGGGAGCTGCAATGACTACCAGTCGCCAGCAGGGGACGCGCGCTCCCTTTAACGGCTACGGTTCCGGAAGCAATCCCCCGACCTGCCGGCTCCCAGGCTGCACCGCGTTTCCGACATTTCGCCTCCCCCCCTGTCTCACCCCGTGTCCGCAGCTGCAGGGACGGATTCATCATGGCCGCCTCCAAACCCGTGGAGCCGCAAGGCGGGCCCGGGATACCCCACTGGAAGCTGGCCCTGGCCATAGGGGCCCCGATACTGCTGGGAGCCGGGGCGGTGTATCTGTGGAGCCGGCACAAGTCCTCCAAGAGGGACAAGCAAAGGAGGACACCGGAGGGGAGGGCGAGCCCGGTGCCGGGCGGAGGAAGCTCTAGCACGGAGTCCAGTCCACCGCAGGAGATGGTGAGAGGCGGGGAGAGGCTGGGGTATCCTCTGGGGTAATAGGGCAGAGTGCACATGGTGCTGCATGTGGGTGTGACTTGTGACATGCACCTTGCACCTTGCTCTGTGTATGTGTATGTATATGTATATATATATATATATATATATATATATAAATAAAAATAATGCACACAAGCCTGCAGTGATCTGCATAATAGATGGTACAGTACAGAGGTGTCAGGGGTATGTGTATCATTGGAGGTATGACCTCTATATTGGAGGTATGACCTCTATATCAGACCCTCCAACATGACCCATTCCACCAGGTACAAAATACTCTGTTCTGGAACTTCCAGCAATCAGTTACTATAGTAACCACCATTGTTACATTACTCAGACATCAGTTAGTTCGTTATAACCAGGTGAGTGACAGCTGAAAGCCCAGGAGCGGAGTATTATGTACCTGGTGGAATGGGTCATGTTGGAGGGTCTGCTATATACAGACCTTGCACTGTGCAGGTGGCAGTATTTCCTGTACTACCCTTCATCTCTCCATAGTGAGGCAGTTGCTTGGTGTAAGGTATGTATGTCTTATGCAGGAGGATCTCCATTGTGTCCCGCAGAGATTCATGAATTCCGGCCGGTTCTCCCGGACCTGACAGTGATATCATGTACTACTATCCTTACTATGATTAATGTAAATCATGCCCAAAGCCCTGCAGAGGAGCATGCTATCCCGCGCTGTGGATGACATCAAGCCACACCCATCCACAGCACAAGATAGCCTTTTTGCCATCCAGGGGGCGGGGATTTATATAGATCACGCCCACTGCCCAAAGGCGCGCACACCCCCTATAACTTGTAACTGTTATTTAGTTCATCTGCTCTTATGATATTGCACATAAGTATCTGCTGTTACATAGATGAAATGTCATTTGCAGCCCCTTGAGAACGGTAATCTGTAGGTGAATAGTGCAGGGACCGTATCTTTTTAGTGATAAGTATGGTCGGCAGATTATCATTGCAGTATGTGGCAGATAGTCATGCATTTAGAGGAATCTCACCCGCATAGGTATTCAGTATATGGACTCGCTGCCATATTGATAGTAATCGGTAGCGGATGTGCAAGAAATCAATCACTTCTTCTGTATGACCCTGATAGCATTAGCACAGCCACAAATGTGTCAGTGGGTTTCAGTGCAACACCAGCTTCTGATTAGTTATTGTCTTTACCATTTTCCGGCCTTTATTTGGACTATAGTGTGTGTGTGCGCTATGTGTAATATGGACATATTGTCTGTAAGGAGATCCTTTGTAATGTATGTGGAGTTGATTTACAGTAATGTGTATATGGGGATGTTATGTCTACAGGGAGTGTTTGTTATATGGAGGGATATTGTCTGCATGGATTATTTATATAATGTGTGTAAAATTGCAATGCGCTACATAACCGTATGGCGCTATCTAAAAACCTGCTAAAATACATATGTGGATGGCTTCAGTGAGGGGTGAGACATGTCTGTCCATGAGCTGTACACTCCATTATTTCCCAGGAGAGGAAACTGTTTTTCTTTATTCTTTTTTTTTTTCCATCAATAAATTTTTATTAAGTAATTTGCAAACAAATGGGGTACAGAAAAGAAGGGGAGGGTCAACGGGGTACAAATAATGCAAAGCGAAACACCAACTCAATACTCCCCAGGAAGGGTATGTTTTTCTTTATTCTGTTAATTTCTTATTTTGCTCATATAAGGTAGATTTACAAACTGTGTGGTGTGCGTGATGTTACTCTTTAAAAGGAATATATAATTTAGTTATTGAATAGAATGGAAAAGTTGTATTTAATGATCAAATCTCTCTTATCATGGAATATTTAAGCATAATTACATATAAATTGGTTGGACCCCATATAACATTTCATGTATTTACCATTGATCATATACTACTCATTGGGTAGAGCTAAAATGCTTTGTTGTGTATATTTACTCCAGCAGAAAGCATGTATGGAGACCACTGATTCATTACAGTACAATATAGATTTGGTGTTTTGGTCATGATGAACATGAATTGGCTCCATGCATGCATAGTCATATGGCTTGGACAGTGAGACCTGAAAATTAGGTTTAAATGCATCTTGTAGTCCTTCAATAAGGTGAGAGTTAAGGTAGCATAAAAATGCAAACTTTAAAATTTTTATTGCCAACTTTGTGATATTAGAAGTATGTATAAACCATTCATTCATTCACACAAGGATCAAATGTGCGAAGTGCCTGTAACAAAAAGTAGACCATCCCTTCGCCTGCTATCGGTGAAGTATTTTCTTGTCCTTGTGTGACCTTGTACAGATCACTGTTCGTGGCTTAGATAAGGATGGACAACATGGAGCAAGCTTTTCCCTTGCTGTCAGTTTTGTGTTGTCCTTATGCGACCTTACATCGATCATTATACAGTAAATAATGGATAACATGTATAGACCGATTAATAAAGACACTGTCGGTGTATTGAAATGCTGCATGTTACCTCCAGCCAATACAAAGTTTAGTAAAGTCTGTGGGATCTTTAGGGGTATTGTGCCACATAAAAATAATTAGCATTTTACAGACACAGGTGTACATATGTCTACTGCTGAATGAAGAGATTGTCTTGTTATATTTAATTCTTAAGCTGGCCATACACTATAAGATAGATTGTTCCAATTGAAAGATTTTTCAAGAGTGGGTGAAACCATGATGAATTGCAGGGGGGGTAAAATGAATGTCAGTGTGTGCATGCAGGGAGAATACTTTATTGTTGCATGTTGCACATAGATACTGACCAGCGTTACTGTTACACTGTAATAATGATTGCAACTAATTCAATTTGCCCCCCCCCCCCTGCAATTCAACATGGTTTTACCCACTCTTGAAAAATCTTTCAATTGGAACTATTTATCTTATAGTGTATGGCCAGCTTTATTCTGCATTTATTTTAAAACATGTACAATGGACGTTTCTTCTGTGAGCAGCATTATCCGTCATAATCCTTGTGTGAAGGTATCAATCATTCGGTTTAATCACGTTAAGTAGATGTAAGTGGCCATTTCTGAATTTTGGGTTAAAAAAATCCTTACTTGTTCCAGATAACTGTGCACTAGCAGCCAAAATACTGGACCCATTGATTGTCCCTGCAAATCTTCCTGCAATCTCATATGCGCAAGATGAGTCTTAATGGCTTCTGTTACTTAGGGTTTGGAGAGAAACCAGTGTACCCATTAGGATTTAATTGTATGAGAGACATCCACTAGAGAAGCTTGAGATCCGTGTCCATTTATAGTTAAACATATCTAATTCCTTATGACTTATGCATGTGGTTGAAATAAATATATATATTAGTGTTCTCTCCTGGGAAAACGCTTCCACACTGAGCTGTCACTCGTGATGCAGGGAATCTGTTATTTGCTTTAAGCTTCACCAAGTCCATCAGTTGTGGTCAATAGGGCACATTACTTATGTGAATACTATATGGATCTTAGGAGATTTACAGCACCATAAACTATTTCCCTGGATTGTTTCAGTCACTGTTATAGGGTTGGTTTGACAGATTGCTTTCTGTTGTTATATTGGTTTCTGGAATGTAAATAGAAACTTTAAGGAGTTAAATACAATTCCTGAAGCTACATATCCACTGCAAAAGAGAGACTCTGCCAATGCTTAATGTAACAAGGATAATAATCGATAAGCACCAAAGAATGAAGAACACAGTACACATGTAAGGTGCTGGACATTGCGTCTGACTCCTTATACACATGCTATAGAATGAAGGTCCCTATGATCTCTGTATTTGCCAGCAATCACTCAGTTTCTAACTTCGTTGTATATAGGTCATTACAAATCTATGTATTGTCAAATAAAATAGCTTATATTTGCAACACACCACCCAACTCGCATATATTTCCACTGCTCTTATTGAGGTTTCATTGGCTGCACCTATAGGTACCTATTGGCTAACATCCCAATCTGCCTCTGCATAATAGTCGTGTTGTCAGTGATATCACATAGTGGAGACCCATTAATGAATCTAGTGTTCCATGACACACTATGCAATGACTATACTGATGTGTAGCCAGCTTAATTCCTGACTGCTGAAATGGACACAATACGTGCGCACAGCGGCAGACAGCTCATCAGGCCATGGTTCATTACTGTATACCAGGGAAAGTAATGCATGTGTATCGTGCTTGTGTGTATCTGCCATAAGACATGGATGTGTCGGTTAGATACTTTATCAGTGAGTGTGTATAGAGACTGGAAATGCATAATTTCTAATCCTCAGTGTACTGGCATACATGTTCATACCTGACCAATAATTGGCACCGAGTTTCTGCCTCTCCCAGTTACATAGTGATAGTGATGCCGCATGTCCTTTAACCCCTCGTCAAAGTCATTTGTACATAAATGAGAGCAGCCGTTGCAGTCAGTGATCGTCTGATCGTGTGTGTAGAAATACTCACCTGTAGTAATGACCTTTTTCATGCCGCCTTTGAAACGTGTTCATTGAGTAAGAATCATTGATTTTACTTCCCTCTCCAGCCTTTGTCTTATCTCTGCGTTTGTAGGTATATAGTTACACACACTGCATTCCATGCCACAAGAATGTGGTTGCTACTGTTTAATACAAAGTCCACTGTTTACCCACATGATCCGCCGTGCTCGTGTCTGAACGTCTATGATCCATGATGCCAGATTTCATTTCAATCTCTTGTTTTATGTAACATCATGTGGGTAGAAACAAGACAGCGGGAGTCCTTTATTTATTACTGATATGTGGCTGAGCAGCGTTTGAGATTACTGGTAAAACAGTGCTGCAGTGTAAGAAGAAAATATATTCTTTACATTAAGGGTACAATACTTATACAAGCACTCTACCCACAGAGTTTGGCATCAAATGATTGTATCATAATGTTAACAAGGTAGATTTCCATTCACTGGGAAGTGTATTCCTGCCGTTTGTCTTTTCATTTAATATTCCATTCGACGACGCAATTTATCATTGGCTTTTTTTTAGTTCTTTAAACAAGGAGAATATTTGATCCTCTGCTGCTTCTGGATATGGAGGGCGCTTTTTTCTTATAAAGTATATAAGCATTCTCCCTGCATGCACACACTGACATTCATTTTACCTCCCCCGCAATTCATCATGGTTTTACCCGCTCATAACTTTAAGTTCCTTAGTCTGGACCTGGTCCTTTGAGTACTGTTGGACTCTTATGGCCTCGTACACAACACAGAAGGGTGTTTAGATGTGTGATTCAGTGTTTGTCATTTATCTAACCTTTGTGAAGACATAAGAGCTTTACCAGTGATTGAATATTAATTCACATTGGTCATCTCCCTGTTTTTATTTTCTAGAGCCCTCTGGAGAAAGCACAAGCTGCAAAGAACAAAGGTAACAAGTATTTTAAAGCTGCAAAATATGAACAAGCCATCCAGTGTTACACTGAGGCCATCAAAGTCTGTCCTGCAGAGAAAAAGGTGGATTTGTCTACATTCTACCAGAACAGAGCTGCAGCTTATGAACAACTGGTATGTAAATAGATCAATCGACATATATCACCAGTACAATTCTCCCGGCCTATCTGATCTCTGATCATACAGTATGTACACTCTCACAAACACTCCTTCCATCAATTCCAAGTCTGGTCAAATGGTTTTCAAACCTGCTTAAACATCAGAAACTCTGCCTGCAATTACCTGAAGCCAACGCTGGCGCTCTCCCTGCTTTATCCTGTTCTCACAATTCTCATAATCAAACATCACCCAGCTTTACACAATCCATTAGATTCTCAATGACTTTTTAGTCTAATCATTAGATGCATCTGGGGTAAGCTGCATGGAAATCACCTTCCGTATTATCTGTCAAATAAATACAGAGATATTGGTTAAACATGTGCAAATATATGATAAGCCATCTACCAACTTTTACTATTCACTGTATAGGTGATCCTCTCTAAATGATTATTTCAGTAATATGTTTGGGGTTTTTAGATTGAGAGATAACTTACCCATGAAGGTTCAGAATGGCATCTGTGGGTCAATACCTCCTGAGTTGCTGATTCCTTTCTGTCAAGGCTGTAAACATTATTCTGGAGCTTGGTTCCGTAAAATTCAGATCTGACAAGTCCCAGAGGCATTCATTGAGAGAGATTCCTACAGGAATCCTGAATTAGACTGGCAGGAATGTGACTATCCACTACACTTAGATGTTTTAGTGTCTTTGTCATGGAAGAGAAGTGAGGGACCTTACATGCGTAGTGTTGCATTTCTTGGAGTTTAGTGTTCTCAATGATCTGATCAAGTTCTGTTCATAAATTGAATTTCTGATGTAAACAATCACTAATAGGAACGCTACAAGCACCGCTTAACAGAGATATTCTGTTTTTTACAGCAAAATTGGAGAGAAGTGGTGCAGGACTGTACAAAAGCGGTGGAACTAAATCCCAGATATGTGAAGGCCCTTTTCCGACGGGCAAAGGCACATGAAAGACTTGACAACAAGAAAGAATGCTTGGAAGGTGTGTGTGCCGGTTGTGCTCCCTGGATCTTTGGTTTATTTTAGTGTGTTTTTTAGTTTCCCATGATGCCTCATTGAGGGTGTATAGTTTTGTTTGTCAGAGACCTATTGTACTTAATTAATACATGCACATTTATCCTTCCCAACCTTTCATTAGCACAGCAGAACATTACTCTTACAGGTATGTCAGGGTTGCTCATGGGAGAAACCAAGAGTCTGCAGCACCTGCTGTGGGTGTAATTTATGCAAATCATTGCCCCTTGAAATGAATGGGTGGGCATAATGTCATCTAGCCCTGCCCATTTATAGTATCATTTCCAGCTGAGGTAGTTATTTACATTAGATCACTTTCGGGTTTATGTGGCCACTGCCTATACTCTTTAAACAGTTAGATTGTGATTATATATGACATGTATTATGAGTACTATTTGTAATATAGTGACAGGTACAGTAGTGGATGTGCTCTGTGGTTCTAGATGTCACGGCAGTCTGCATCTTGGAAGGATTCCAGAACCAGAACAGCATGCTCCTCGCAGATAAAGTGCTTAAGCTGCTTGGGAAAGAAAAAGCCAAAGACAAATATAAGGTATTGCTGGCTATGGGGTGGTGTGTGTCTTAACTATAAAGGGAAGGCAAGTCCTCTGAGCTTCTTACTGTGGTTTATTAAAATACTCTGAAAATGCCTTGTACTTAAACTCTGATCTCCTGGCTTTAACACAAATCTTAGAGGCGATGGGGTTGAGTTGATAATGATTTTTATCTGCTTTGGATTTTTTTTATTTAACATGTTTGAATAATTTTTTAGGCATATACATTTATATATAAACTGAATGTTTATGTATTTCTATTTACACCTCCATTGAGTTTTTGTGTCTCTCTGGGACTAGGACAGCTAATATTTAGACTATACTGAGACTATAGCTGCAAATGGTTGTTTCGCATGTATTGGAGGGTTTCTCTATAATATGCATTAAATCCACACAACTCCGAATCAACCTCATCTTATCAGAGTGGTCACAAGTGTACAGCAGTACAAATGTAGCCAGTATAACTAATCTATGTTAACAATGTATGTATGTGGCCCAGGGTGTGCATTGCAAGGTCTTGGTGCACTCTTACGGCTTCTTCACTTTGGGACTGGTTGCTGGTCATCATAAATTCTAAAAGATATGAGATGACTGGCTGAACCTGAGCCTATTATCATGGGCTGGACCTTCTATCTGATTTCTATGATGGGGTCTTTGGGCCTCTATTGTCGTCTTCTGTTAGAGATATTTGATAGTTTTGTATGATCTGTATGTTACCCGCTGTGATGTATATTATAACCATGCTCGTCCCCAAATTTGTCATATTGTTCTCTATTTGTTTTTGTGTTGCAATGTTTTTATGTGCATTACTGGGTTTTGTAAACATTTAATAAAAATCATTTGAATTAAGAATAAATGAATAATAATTTAAGAACTCATTTTAATTTTTATACCTTTTTAGAACAGGGAGCCACTGATGCCTTCTCCTCAGTTCATCAAATCCTACTTCAGCTCCTTCACAGACGATATCATCTCCCAGCCGCTCCACAAAGAAGAGAAGTCAGATGAGGATAAGGATAAAGAGGGAGAGGCAGCCGTGGTGAAGGATAAGTAAGGGACCACTTCCTGTTTTTGTTGTTTTTGCTTTGTGACTTAGCCTTTTCCTTTCAAAAGGTTAATGTCTGATAATTACATTTCTTTCTACATGTTTCTTCTTCTATTGACTCTTCCCTGACAAATGATTTGTATGGGACAATGTTAGCACATCTGGCATGGCTGGGGCTTGTTAATGCAGCTTTGTCTATGGTACCATAGTTCCAACATGCAGTGGCCACTGTCTTGAGTTTCAAAAACAAAGCTGTATTTTAATAAAGACGGCCAGTATTTTCCATGTATGCCAATAGATTAAATTAATTGCCACCCCTAGATAGGAACATGTCAAAATATATATATTTTTTCTTGTACTGGCATAAACCAACTATACCATAATACAAATGTATTCATTGAGTTTTGTTTTATTACATTTATCACATACAAAATGTTATCATTTCTTCATGTATAACAAATTACTGTTACTTCTCAGATCCGGTTACTTAAAGGCCAAACAATATATGGAAGAGGAGAACTATGATAAAATAATCAGTGAATGCACAAAGGAAGTGGAAGCCAAAGGAAAATACATGGCGGAAGCTCTGCTTCTAAGGGCCACCTTCTACCTGCTCATTGGTAACTCTGCAGCTGCCAAGCCTGACTTGGATCAGGTCGTTAGTATAGAGGATGCCAATGTTAAGGTATGTAATGATTCAGCGAGAAAGCCACATCATATTAGTGTTTGTTTTTATTAGTTCTGACCGTAAGCTTTTGTACAACTTGTTTTACCAGTTACGTGCTAATGCCCTCATCAAACGTGGGAGCATGTATATGCAACAACAGCAGCCGAACCTGTCCACGCAAGACTTCAATATGGCTGCGGACATAGACCCTCAGAATGCAGACGTTTACCACCACAGGGGGCAGGTAAGGGACACATAAATAAATTGGTTATATCTCCAAAAGGGTATAAAAACCATTAGAGAAAGTACAGAGAAGATGAATCAAAATGGTATATGGTATGACCAAAAAACCTATAAGGAAAGACTAGCATTGAACTAAATATGTACAGCTTGGAGCAGAGAAGGGAGAGGGGTCAGCATTCAAATATATCAATGGATGTGGCCAGGTGGAGGAGGGGGCATTTTCCATAGAAAGAGGTGTAGTAGATCAATGTGTATAAACTAGAGGGTGGTAGACTCAGAGAAATGTGGGGAACAATTACTACACTGAAAGGATAGTTAAGTGGAATAGCCTCATATCAGAAGTGGTGGAGGCTAATACAGGAGAACAGTGTACGCATGCTTGGGATAAATATACGGGTATATAAATTTCAAACAATAACTTAAGGTCAGTAGTAGTTTTAAATATACAACTGGGCAGACTGGATGGGCTATGTGACTGTTATCTGTGCCCACTTTCTATGCTTCTATGTTTGGTGCTGATCTTTCTTACACAACTAACAGATGCTGGATAGGGTGAGGATTAGCTGCAATAGGCCTTTCTCAGCAGTGCATTATAGTAATCCAGTCCCTATCCTTTTTTCACCTTTCTGTTTCTAGCCCCATGACGGTAAGGTTAATATTACAACTTTCAAGTGACGTAGGACTAGATCCAGACTAATTGTAAATGCCAGCAGAGCCCTGCTACCTTACCTCCATGTGATACTAATCTCTGGGTGTGCAAGGGAAGACAACACACACTGAGAATATATGTTTACTACCAGGACCCTATCTTGACGTTTACACTTACCTGCTGTCTCACCCTGCTGGTGGAAATGGTTCCAGTGTAATAAGTCCATTTCCCTCTAGGGGAAAACACTTAAGCTTATCTTAAGTATGTGATTATTAGCTTTTAATATATGACAGGTAGACTGCTAGTTTTATTTTCAGCTGTTGTATGGTTACCAGGAGTTGGCGTTGCTCTACATTCTTTGAGGCATAGTGTTGAATAAAAATTGTTTTGTCTAGTTCCCTGCTTCTAATTTTACTCCACTCAGGAAAACCAAGTTGTTTAAAATAATAAACAATGCATTCATAATAAAATAGCTGCAGTATTTATTCCAAAAAGAGCCATGTATGAGACAAGACCAAAAAACTTTACACCTTTCAGCAGCAAACAAGGTTATACATTTTTTTAATCCATGTATATTTAGTATGTAAATAGGTTTAAATAAGATATTGGGAAATATTTCATTTTTTGTTCACTAAATTATATGTTATAATGTAATAATATTACCAATAGCAATTCTGATAATGTGTTCTAACGAAACGTAGACCAGATGCAGACTTGAAAGTTACTCCTGGGTAAAAGCATGCTGGATTGCAGGGAGGTAAATGTCATCTGTTGGAATCAGTATTAGAGGTGAAAGATGGTGTTTCCTAGTTACACCAATATTTCTCCTATCAGACCATCTGGGGGACACTGGTACAATGGGGTTGTGTAGGGCCAGATAGGAGTGGGCACTTAAATGGTTAATTTTTCTGTGAGCTGCACGCTCCTCCTCCCTGCAACCCCCGCTACAAATCAGTTTTTTT
>JABWIB010001265.1:46022-61075 GCA_016617825.1 Platyplectrum ornatum
ACCGGTGGATGCGGCCAACTGGGAACTGGAGACCTGCCTTGGAGGATTTGGAGGCCTTACCAGCTGCAGCAGATTTCTGGACCTTCTTTCCACGACCAGACATGATCAAATGTTTCTGCAAATAAACGCAACACAAAGCAGACAATCATTATATGCTAGTAGATCAGCTTTATAAAGCCTGGTTTCTTTTATCAGCAGGTGGCATTGCTACTTAGATTTAACTCCATTGGGAAGATAAAAACCAGCCTGTGGATGGCCACCTTTACACATACCATAAGATGGGATAAACAATTTTCCAATCGTAAGATTTTTCTTGAGTGAGTAAAATCTTGTTGAATTGCAGGGGAGGCACATTGAATTAATTGCAATCTGTATTACAGGTGAGAGATGTTTCCTAGCCCACATCTAACAACGCTGGTCAGTATCAAAATGCAAAAATAAAGTATTCTCCCTGCATGCAAACACTGACATTCATTTTACCTCCCCTGCAATTCAACATGGTTTTACCCACTCTCAAAAAAATCTTTCAGTTGGAACAATTTATCTTATAGTGTACTTATAGGTGTAAGATTACAATTTTACTACATGTGCACGAGTCACATGTCTGAATATTCTTTAGAGACATATGTACTATAGTCCATAACAATGAGAACTTGGTGTATCATAGATAATTGTACTCATACCTTAATTAAATAAGTCATTCCATGTTATTATACATGTTTGAGTGTTATATGAAAAACACTCAAACTATGGGTAACATACTGCAGTTTGTTACCCATAGTTTTATAATATAAATATATATATATATATATATATATATATCTCAATTTGAAGATTTTGCTATGGGCCCTATTCTTTAGTAGTTATACACTATAAGTACATATTCCAGCATATCCTAACTATACAGTCATAGCAATTTACAATTCTTAAAGTACAAATGAAAAGAATACAGCAAAACATACCACTGAAATAAAATCAATTCTTATATTAACCAGAGGAAAGTTTCAGATCCACTAGATATAGTACATAACAAGTAACTATAAACAAGCAGGTATTACATCTTAACATACTTACCAATAAAGCCAACTGCTGTCTGAACACTCTAAAAACTTTTGGAGTAAGGATTGCCTCTCCATTGCTTATATACCCTGCCAATAGCAATGACAGGTGTGGCAGATGAGCCTATTACAGGTCAATATACTACACCTGATCGCGTTTAAACTTTGTATTTACTTCTAGGCACATACCCAATGTGATAAAGACACATGATGGGATGTTGGTTTATATAATCTATAAAGAAACATGTTAGAGAAAGTACAGATACATTGGGTACTGAGCAGCGTTTTGTACTATTTCATACCAGTTTTCTCCACATATAAATCCACATATATGAAGGTGAATTCTTACACTTTTTTGTGTGAATTTGTGATGTCTGACTGCAGCGAATACAAAAGGTATCTTCATTATACAAGTCCTCTGGAAATAAGGTCTCAGAGCAAAACTGATAAAAGTGTTTGACCTGTATCAGAAATTGGGAATAAACTGCAGGACTGGAAAAGTGGGGACGTTGCCCATAGCAACGAATCACACTCAAGCTCACATTCTCCAGTGTGCAAAATGAAACGGAGAGCTTGGATCTGATTGTTGCTATGGGCAACATCCCCATTTTTCCAATCCCGTAGTAGGTCTCTAGATTTTCAGAGAGAATGGTGGCACTATTAGCATAGATGGGCGCACCGGTGCCCATCCGTCTGCTTGAGCTTCCAAACTCAGGAGAGCATATTTAAATGAGAGAAGGGGAGTTTCTCCAATTTAAATATGCCGTCTAATGGGGGATGCGGACTGTGCTTTTGTCCTCCGCTTTCACCATCTCATAGATGGTATCAGTGTAAGGAGCAGGTAATTTTCCTATGGGAAATGAGCTGGTTTCTAAGAGTAAAAAAAAAAAGCGTTTTGTTGCATTATAATAAAAGGAATTGCTTTAAAAATGTGTGTTTTATTTTCTTATTTGTAACTTTGCATCCATTGATAATATAGCCGGAATAGTATTGTAACGGTTGTCGTTACTATGCACAGTCTATTAAACCCAGAATTATAAAACACATCCACATTTTTATTCAATCAATAGCCTGTGCAGTAACGGTAACCGCTATCCTATGCTGACTTATTTATTAATGGTAAAACATGAATGGAGCCCTGAGCGCCGAGGCTGCAGCTATAGAAGTGGCAGCCTCTGTGCTGAGGGCTCTGGAGAAGGGGTGTCCATTATTCCTGCATGCCATCCAGAGGTGCATGTTTCAGCTCACTGTGCCAGAAACTCTGGATCAGCTCCAGTGTTTCTTCTAAGTCCTCCTATAAACAATCAACAAATCTCAGGACAAACTACTAAAATAAAACTTATATCAGGAGGCTCCAAATTACTAGATCCTCCCCAAGTCTAGCTTCACCATTTACCATATTATTTCTATGAGCCATAACATGACATTGCTGAATGTCAATGTAACAGTTGTTCAGTACACAATACAGATGGGAACATCCTAATATTCTCCTAAGCACATACATTCATATCACGTTTCATGGGGGATGATCACTCTAAATCACTGATGTCCTCAGAGTTTATAGACTTTGTTTTGCTGCTTAATATATTCCTACATAGAAACATGTCACAGCAGGTATGATACTTACCTTCTTTTTACCCTAGAACAGGGGTAAGCAATCTGTGGCTTTCCAGGTGTTGCCTACTACAGCATGCTTTGCCAGGTATACACCATGTCTATGCATATAAACATGCTGGGACTTGTAGTTCTACATAGAGGGGGTGGTATATTGGGCCAAAGCAATCCTCTAATGCAGGGATAAGCAACTTGCATCTCTATGGTGTTGTCAAACTACAAGTCCCAGCATGCAAAGCTGGAGAGCACCTGGAGAGCCACAGGTTGCCTACCCGAGCCCTAGAACCATGGTTCTGAAACTGTGGGTCATGCTCACATCTGCATAGGGCCACAACTCCCCCAGATAGAGCATCGCCCAGCTGCAGGCCTGTCGCTTCGGGACTTTGGGGCGCTACTGTAAAAATATGCGTGCTGCACTGATCTAAGGGACGGCCTCTTGTCAAAACTCCTGGCAGGAGGTGTCTCTTAATATTGACCAATATAGGGTTCCACTGTCACTAACCAAGAGGGCTTCAGTTTCACTTCCATTTTGTTACAGGATGGTGAGCATAGTCTTTCCCTGTGATACTATTGAGCCAAGTGAGTCCGGTGTTGGTGTGGAGCGAGTGCCGCTGCCAGGTGAGAAGTGGAGGGCAGAAGGTTATACTATCATGTATGTGTGTATCTGTGACCTCTGTGTCTCTCGTTACATCTTTACATTCATATATTGCCAGTTGTCATGATGCACACATAATGCAGTGTCCAACGGGTTAAAGACCTATCAAACCCTTTTAACAGTAACTTGTTCGGCTGTAACTTGCTGGAGTCCTGTAAAAAAAATTGTTAGATGGGATCCTAAAGAAATTTGAGAACCCCAGCCCTAGATCCTACGCGTGTCCTTTCATTTATTATATCTTTATATTTATGCATGTTTAAGGTGTTCTATTGTGTTCACCTCTACCACCTCAGATGGGTATTCATTTCTTCTACACTTACCCCCCCTCCCGTTTAATTCATGACATGATGTTGTACTACACCTTTTCCGCTGTAAAATGCCACCCTCCACAAAAGAAAAAGAATGTCTCCCTATCTCAAGTAAGAGATATACACAGCTGCTCTGACATAACATGATATATATATATATATATATATATATATATATATACACACACACACTTCTTATGTGCTGAATGTATTTGCTGATCAGTGAAGATAAATTTATGTATGCATATAGAAAATCCTTAATTCAAGCTGTAGAGGGATTTTTTTTTCTGCAAATAACGCTGCTGCTATGAATTAGTATAGTAATGTAACCATTTCATTCAGTGACCTCTCAAATATTATGAATGAAATGGTTACAGTACTATACTAATTCATAGCAGCAGCGTAAATGTCAGCATAAAGTCCCTGGCACTGGGACTTTGCTATTCAGTTCAGGTCCCTTGGGTCTGGACTGGAAACTGGCAGTCTTTATGAAGCTTCTGCTACCGGAACCGTGGAGGTTAATTTCAGGGTTGAGCAGAATGAGGCTGCAGAGATTTACTGAAGCATTTGAGCAAACAGGAACTGTGGAGGGTAAATGCAGAGTATGAGCAGACTGGAACTGCCACCATTGGTTCTAGGGTCGAATTTGACCGGCCAAGCTGACTGAAGACTGGCTGCAAGGGTTCAACTAACATGATCCAAGATGTCACCGTAAATGAATCATGCTGGAGTCAGGGGCCTGGAGCTGTGATGTGGTGTGAGCAGGATGTAGGCCTCCGTGAGAGACTTTGTATCCAGGAGACTGTGGAAACCCTGTAAAACAGCAGCAGCGAGTGCGAAAAAATACATTTCGTAACAATCCTGTCCTACAGTCCTGTATTCATTCAAAGAACTGCAACAGGATTTTCTTATGCCGACATGTACGCTGCTGCTATGAAGGAGTATAGTAATGTACCCATGTCATTGATACAATCCTCACTGCCAGAATGTATTAATGTATTAAGTGGTTACACATTCACTAACCAGTACAGACATTTTTGACCTTTTTACATGCAGTAAACTTTAGATTTTTTTATTTTTTAAATACCATTCACAGCTACAAGAGGTGCATATTGATATGTGTGCAATGTCATTCAGGTGCATTATTTTAGATATTTTTACACCAATCTTTTCAGCTGGAGTAAGCCCACACTGGAAAACATACAAACCACACACAGATAAGACCTTGTCCTGGATTTGAGCCACTGTATTTGCGCACTCCTACAACCTTTACGGATCTGAATCCTTAGTATACAGACCTGTGTAAAAGTTTTGAGAATAACACCCTTTGTACCCCCTGAAGTTACTTACCCATGTGTAAGTGTGTGGTAAGCAGATTTCTGTAACCATTCTCATGAGTATGGGTTACTTCTTACCTTGTGTTGGTATATTTACTAAGCTGTGAGATTGCAGAGTGGGGATGTTGCCGAGAGCAACCAGATTCAAGCTCTCAGTTTTATTTTACACACTGGAGAATGTGAAACTTGAGTCACTTTTCAATCTCACTGCTTAGTAAATGTACCCCCTGATGTTTGTCTACATAATATACCATAGTAATATACCATAGTATTTCATAATAATCATAGCAATTTTACCATATGCTCTACAACTAGATCACAAGCATTGAATAACATTATACTTTAAAACATTTTCATTTTGCAAAAAAAACTTTGAAACTTTATTATTGAACAAAAGCAAAACAGAGAAAGTGCTTTAAAGAATCTGCAAACGTTACGATCCATAGATTGGCTTCAATCTTTATTTTTAAAAATGGTTTTATTATTTAATAGCGGTTTGTTATTTTCCTCAAGGCAAAATGTACATAGAGAGCTTCCACCATTCTCATCAGTGGGAGTAGCTCTGGTGCAGCTGCAGTCTCCTATTCAGGGCACACAGTTTGATACAGTCATACGTGGACGATGTAGAAGAGTGGAGACTTTCCGTCCTTTGTGTGCTTATGACGCTTCAGCATGCGTGTGGCGCTGTCTAATTTGCACACAGTATTCCCGGCAGTGAAAAAGAGGATTTAAACCCCTTCCCTTTAACTTCGTTCAGTTCCCACCCCCCCATACACATTGCACATACTTCCAATATATCAGTTAAAATAAAATTAATAATGGAAAAAGAAAGATTGAACTCTGTACACAGCTACAGGCTGCAGAAATTATATTTTTGCCATTTAGAAAGTTATAACAGATCTAATTTGACAATATTGCTAGTGCATTGTGGTTAGAAGAAATTTGGTTTACATACATAGGGCTCGATTTGTTTAACACAGTCCTCTCAGTTAGCACAAAATACTGATCTATGTAGGGTCCCCTGTGCTTACCGTAGCAGACATGCTATCCTGAGAGTATTCCTTCTCTTATAGAAAGAAAAAGCTACTAAAAAAGATACACTATGGATTCCTCCTCATCTTGTTCCCATTTCTGAACTATAAGCGGATATTGTCCAATCGTCTAATATTCTCCTCAAGTGAACAGTCCTTTGTATTTCAACAAAATATGCTTGTCAAAATTAATAATGTACAAAAGAAAAAAAAATATGCAAAAAGGAGGAGTGCCACGTAATAGAGCCCCGAGAAAATTAAATAAACTATTTTATTATCCTGCAACAAATAGAAAAAGGACTGTTCTTGTTGAGTCATGTAAATGTGTATCGAGAAGCTGTTAGCTCTCCAGGGCATCCAGGACTTTGATGATCTGTTGTTTAATGGCTTTGGTTGCATCTCCTGCATTTGGAATTAAGTACCTAAAGGAAAAAGATAAAATACTGTGTTGCATAATCTCATTCAATAATTATATGCCACAGACTCATATGTAAAATGTTGGAATTATTGAAGTTTCCACTTACCTTTCCACCGCTAAGATCTCCACCCCGGTACCACTGCTATTTCCATATTTAAAGGTGATAAGCTCAGGATGTTTCTTCTTTGAAGTGATCTTGACAACAGAGCTTAGGGCTTGTCGTGACTGTATATAGGCAAATCCTTTTTTAGACTGGATCTCTCGTAAGCAATACATATGAGTAGCAGTGACCAAAAGATGACTTTAAAAAAGGCAAAAAAAAAAAAAAGAAAAAAGTTTATAAAATGTTAATCACAAGTGTAAACAAAACAACTACTTTATTAATGCGCATATAGAAAAGGAGGTATAGAGAAAAAACACAAAACAACACAAGTGACTGGAGATATATATGTAATTAGCTGGTAGGGGAAGTATTGGTAAGGTATGAAATTCCATAAAGCTCCACTTTGAGTACTGTTCATTTCCTAACATAGGACTTAATATAAGGGGTTTTTCTCATTGCGTTTGTGTGGTGGCAGCATTACCAGATTGATCTGAAGTTTCTGAATCCACAATTCCTTCTCTTCAATGGAGAAGGATTTAGGGCTGCTTGTAGATAATAGACTTAGCAATAGGTCACAATGTCAATCAGCAGCAGCAAGGGCCAATAAGATATTAGCATGTATAGAAAGGGGCATAGATGCACCAGACAACTGTGTCATTTTACCACTCTATAAATCATTGGTGAGGCCTCATCTGGAGTACGGGGTACAGTTCTGGGCACCATTCCATAAAAAGGTCATTACAGAACTGGAACGGGTTCAGAGAAGGGCAACAAAACTGATAAGGGGTATCACTGAGTTATGAGGAACGGCTAGCAAGTTTAGGCATGTTTACTTTAGAAAAGAGGCATCTAAGAGGTGATATGATCACCATCTATAAATACATTTGGGGTCAGTACAAAGAGCTTTCACATGAACTCTTTACCCCTAGAACCGTACAGAGGACACGTGGTCACCTGCTAAGATTAGAAGAAAGGAAGTTTCACAACAGCATAGGAAAGAGTTCTTTACAGTAAGGGCAGAGGAAAGGCTTCCTTACAGTAAGGGCAGTGAGGATGTGGAATTTATTGCCTGAGAAGGTTGTGATGGCAGAATCAATAGATGAATTTAAGAAAGGGTTTTATTTTAGGTAAATTTTTAGAGGTAAAGGGTATCCAGGGTTAAGACTGGTAAGTTATTTATTACCTTAGTCAGGAGGGAGCTCTTATATATTTAAACTGGATCAACTTCAATCATAAAATTAGGATCGCAGGAGATCCAATATAGGTTGAACTTGATGGACTTTTTTCAACTTCAACAACTATGTTACTATGTAATACAACAATGGGACTGGACAGTGCAGGAAGCAGAAATCACTTTTGGTCTGTGAGAGGGCTGCTAACAGTCTTTATGGCAACTCCATATGAGCTCCATGTGGAAGTGGCCCCCTCTTGCTTGTACAGTACTACACAGATAAGTTGCAGCGTGGATGTCCTTTGCAGGAGCTCTGACTGCAGCAGCCATGTGATTGCAGATTATATGGTTACACTGCAGTATTGAGCTAAACCTTAACATATCTTTAGTTTTTCAGTATTTATAAAACTTAAATTTCAAAAGTCTAACGAGATATTTAGATAATGTCAGGCATACTCTGACAGCTCACATGATCATACTCTCCTATCAAGTGGCCAAAAAGCAACTGGGAAAAAGTATTGGGAGGTCTATCTCAGGAGAAACTTTAGGAAATTCTAGAGGATCACACTTTATAAAGAAAGGTCTGTGTTATAGATGTACAATGGACAGGCTGAACTATAAAACAAATAAATAAAAGTGTGTTGCCACCAACCTTGGAAACATATGTCCGTTTTCTTTAACTTCGTGACAGGGGAAGTGATGTTTGATATCCGGTTTGTTTATCCAGGTCTGAATATTAACAATTTCTTTGCGATCATCATCAGACATGGATGAGCTGTCAATCTCATCTAATGCGACAATAGAAGAAATAACTATTTATTTGATAACACTTGTCTGAAATTGGCCATTTACTAACATCCACTCCTTTCCTTAAAAAAATATAGGAATAATCCTGCACCATGGCGAAATGCTTTCTGCTGATAACAATAAACCCAGCAGCATTTAAAAGGAAATGTGAAAGTGTTTATATTACAAGTTTTCAGGAGTCAGGTGATCATGACAAGCAGGACTGAAACTAGAGAAGGAATCACTGAGGTTTAACTGTAAGAGAAGTACCCAGCAGGAAGGAGCTTCTGTCCCTGCAGATTCAGCAGGCAGCCCTGCACTGCAGGGAGCATCTCTCCCAGTTTCAGCGAAAGTGGCTGTGATCCTTTAGGGTCATGAGTTCTTGGCTAGACAGCAAAGGAGGTCTCATGATTCAAGATAAGTAGATAAACTTTGGGTTTTGGAGAAGGAAGAGTGGCACATGTTTATTTTAAATTCCTTTTAAATTGTAAGTACTAGATTTAATAAACAATTCCCCCACTCAGAGCTAATCTGAATCTAGAATATATTTGTACAATGGCATATTCAACCGCAAAAAAAAAAATATACACAAAACAAAAACCACATATGAGAAGACCGCTTAAACCTCATTTTTACCTGTGTCATATTCTTCTTCATCCCCAATGCTGAACACAGGTTTCACGCCTCGATATGGTTTACCAACTCTGTCACTGCTGCTAACATGTCTGCTTGATTCAAAAGAAGAAAAAACTATTATGCTGAACAATTCAGTGTTTCATACAAGTAGAAAACTCCAGGCAAAGCAGTGTCTCTCGAGTGAGTTAAGCAGCTCTCGGACAAGGATTAATAGGCAGTTCAGTCACTAGAAGAGCATGCAAGCACGGATGCATGCTCTGCCATTAAAAGCAAAAGCAGAGCTTGTTAGCTGATGAGGAAAAGTTTGATATGTGCTTCAGTTTTTTTTTTTTTTTTTTTACAACTCTGGTTCCTTCTTGCAGCCAGTGTCCTTGGAAGAAGCTTCAGAAAACACTACACATTTTCAGGACAGGTTATTAAGGTAATACAGTACAGATGTCTTGTAAAGACAACTTGTACATGACAAATATGGCTGCAACCCACATCTATAGCTGTTGTACACACACACACACACACACACACACACACACACACACACACACACAAACTCGTAAATATTATACAAATATAGTTTATTATAAATAATGCCAAATTTCCAAACACTGTGTGGTAAAATAAGGGCACTTAGAAAAAAATTAAAAGGTGTAACTTTAAAAATCGTAGATGCAAATGGAGTGGTTTGAAATAAACACATGTATAATTCACTATTGAAGAGTGGAAACGTTATGGACAGTGAGCAGATTAGTTCTAGATGAATGAGTACTTAGGTGCGGTTAAAAGAAAAGTGGTTAACAGAACCCTCTACTGTTTAATAATGAAGAAAGAAACATCAGTGACACTGACAAGCCACAAACAACGTTTACCATTTGTCATCGATATAGGTGGTCTCCACACACAAAATGATGATGTCGAGCCGACTGCTTTATAAGACTTTATAAAACTTACAAATAAACATTGTAAAATGTAATGCATTTAGTACCATCAATATGGTGGTGCGTGGAAGTGTGGCTTGTGGAAAGTGTCAGTGTGACTGATGCCTACACACAGCAAGACATTGTGCTGAAGAGAAGGAGGAGGTGGTGGAATCACAGCTCACTACAGCTTACCGCTCCAAACTCGCCCTCTCTGGCCAGGGAAGATTGAAAGTGATTCTATAGCAAATCGATGCACAGGATACAAACCAAAGAAAATTACATCAACAACAGGAGTAAGCGAGTACATTATTTGACATTTTATTATACCCTGTTGATTAAACACCAAAAAGGGGATGAGCGGAATTTAATCACAGGAAGAGATGGGCATCCTGCAGTGCTTCCGGCATAAGTGCAACCGCTGGTTTCTCCACACACCTCTACTCAGGCGGAGTTGTCAAACCGTAATACATAATGTACTCCGTAAATAATGCACTCCGCTCAGGTTATGAAACTGAATTCCAGCCCAAAAATATTAGTGAAGAGGTTTATGTTTAATTATTACACCTTAGATACTTGAGGAAACATTTGTAGAACCCTTGGAAAAAGTAAGATTTTTATAAAGAAAATAATATATATATATATATTAAAAAATGAAAACCCACAGATAGAACACTGTACAAAACTACATACAATAATACTGTAATATTATTTGCCAATGAAAATATATTATTTAATGAAATAGCTTTATTTTTTTGAGGAAGGGTGGAAGGGTAAAAAACTGTGTTTAGGCTTTCTTGGGCAAGAATTAATATTTTCTGATAAAACAATAAAGCATACATTGTTGTTACATTAGGCTATTCGTGTATTCAGTTTGTTGTACAGCTTGTGGAAGGTATCATTGTGGGACATACTAACACATTTAGGAGTCATTGACATTAGCGAGAGAACACACTCCACTACTGTATGTTAGTGCCATATTATGAATAAATAATCAACAAGAAAGAACAGAACCTTAAAGTGCAATTACAGTCTGAATTATGAACAAAACAGTAACCCCTTCCTGTACAAATATATGACTGAGTATCAGATTGTCCCCACACATATATATGAATCCCATGTAGAAGCAGAGGACCCACCTTTCCACTGGAGTAGATGTGTTCTCAATAAAACTTATAACTTTCTCCTTGACATTCACTGACTTTGTTTTCAATGCCACAGTCATTTTGTTAACCAAGGACTTAACCCCTTTTCCATCACCCAATCCATTAGGAGAATCTCCCTGCAAAAGTACGTCAAGATTTTAAAAAAATATTTGGATTCTAAAAAGCCAGACATCACTGGTGATCTACATAGAAAAACGCACAATTTAGCTTCAGCAATAGATGGGACCAGAGACCTGTCTACTGTCTGAAGGTGTGATGAGAACTTTTGCTTCTGAGTAGTCACACATTACTCCCCACTCAAAAATCTACTTTACAATGACCACTCCACATTTCTACTTACATGTGGGCCCAAACACAGTATTTTAAATAACACGAATTTTAAAATAAAGTATGAGGAAATATATAAATGACATGTCTGTCTGTCTTGTACATGTAGATGGTTTCATTTTTTTTAATATATTTTAAAAATACCTATAAAACATAACATATTTCACCTCTTAATTAAATAAATGTCATCATCCCCTTTCTATGGGCCAATCATTTTCTGAGAATGATGCAAATTATAAAGCTTACATCTGCATAGGAGCTCATACTATTCCTTGAGCCAGAAGTACTAACAATCCAGTGTCCGTATCCATTATCAGGTCCTTCCACATTAATGTCTGCCAGATGTTGCTGGAGCACTGGGGAAAAATAAATGAAAAAGGAAAAGTTAACACAAAGTCAATTTATGGACCTCACTCAAATGTCAATCTGACAATTAACTATCAATTCACTAGTAGCCATCCATGATAAATAAGAATTTGAGAGATTATTGATGACATAAGCATAAATGCAGGTTTAGTAATTAACTCAGACCAGTATGTGTGAGCAGCAGAAGGGTTTCTTTATAGAACTATTATTTATAGAATTAAAAGCTACATAGACTGGCAGGCAATATTTAAAATAGAAACTTTCTTAAAGGTGAAGTCTGGAGGTTTCTTCCCACAGACTTAGAAAATAGCTGTTTTAGATATTAGCTGCTCTCTCTGTGATATTGTATTTCTACTGGAATGTGATGAACAATTAGAAATTGTTTTTTTATTTTAAGGGGAAAAAATCTATAAAGGGTAATTATAAATATGGTTAATTAAAATTGATTAAAGTACCTGTACATGGATCATTTGACTAGTAATGTAACAGACAGTATCTTACCCATAAATCCTCCTTTTGCAATACTTATATATTCCTTGTTTTTCTAGGAGACAATTAATACAAAAAAAGAAATTAGCAAGGGGGTATATACACAACAGGCAACATCAATGTTATATTGTGAAATCCACCACCATGTAGTAATAATCTTAATGTTAGTATACAAAAATGACACCTTTACATGATTATGAGGATTAATAACAAAACATGATTAGGATTAAAAAAAAACATATCACATATTATAAATATTCTAAGGAAAATAACATTATTAACAGTCAGTATTATGACAGTACACGTTTGCAAAATGATTAATAAATTATACACAGGATCCAGAACTCATCCACTGCTGTAGTCAGAGCTTAGGGCCTACATTTTCTAAACAGCGGAACTGGAAAAGTGAGGATTTTGGCCATAGCAACCAATCAGATAAGAGCTCACATTCTCCAGTATGTCAAATGAAACAGAGAATGGGGTATATTTACTAAAGCTGGCCAAGATAAATTGTTCCAATCTAAGCATTTTTCAAGAGTGGGTAAAACCATGTTGAATTGCAGGGGAGGAAAATTGAATTAATTGCAATCAGTATTACAGGTGGGAGATGATGTTTCCCAGCACATGTCTAATAACAGTGTAACAGTAACACTGGTCAGTATCTGTGTGCAAAATGCAAAAATAAAGTATTCTCCCTGCATGGAAACACTGACATTCATTTTACCTCCCCTGCAATTCAACATGGTTTTACCCACTCGAAATGCTTTGAAATTCTAAGAAAAATGCTTAGATTGGAACAATTTATCTTATAGTGTATGGCCAGCTTAAGCGGTGAGATTGAAAAGTGGGGACGTTGCCCATAGCAACCAATCAGATTTGAGTTCACATTCTCCAGAGTGTAAAATGAAACTGAGCTTGAAGAGAAAGACTGGGTACACATCAGAAAGATAATCTTTCCAATCAACAGATAAATGACCCTTTCAGCAGAAATGAGTTCAGCATGTACAAAACATGCCATTTGTTGAGTTCACATATAACAGATTTCTGCAGTGAGGGTCATTTATCTGTTGATTGGAAAGATGATCTTTCTGATGTGTACCCAGCATAACTGGCTGTAAAGTCAGAGCCTAAACATGTCTATTGGTGACGTCTGTCATTGGAATCTGACTTAGGTTTACCAATTCGTTCAGATAAAAAGATACCTGTAAGAAATGGGCAAGGACCATATTCATATACATGTCCTCCTCTTCCCTGCCACTTCCCATGAAGCAGAGATGTTCTCCTCCAGCTATAGAGCCTGACTCAATGGACTGTTTCTGAGCCTCCAGCAGAGACTTCACTGACAGCGCAAATTCTCCTGGGTTCTGCAGCATCTATATGATAAAACAGAAGCCACATCATATATAGTACTAAACACTACACACAGCTATGTCTGCATGACCAAAGAGTACCACATACATCTGCAACAGCTCATTTACACACAAAAGTCCATCTTATATTTATAATATAAAGAACACAGGCGATGGCCATCAGGATGTTACATACCAGGTCAGAGTCCAGGTGAAATGCAGTAGACAAGTGACCAGAATTGTACTGTTCTGCAGGTCTGCAATCCACTACAAAGAACCGCACACCGTCCTGGAACAGAAGGGAGAATAAAGGACGAGGTGTGACCCTAGCTGGTGATCAAGGAAGGAATCAGACATTACCAGGCGAAAAAGAACATAAAAGTGAATCAATCATTGAATATGATTTACCATGTGAAAAGTGAGGAGTGCAAAATAATGAAAAAAAAATAAATAAATAAATAAAATAAAATGGTGGAAAAATACCGCCTGATTTTGATTACTGCAAACATATCGCTTTACGTATTTCATGTCATTCATGTAATTCTCTAAACACATTAAATTTGTCCCCCCTGCAGGTTAATATCAGATTTACTCTTTTTCTAACTGCCAGCTCATTGCATTTATTTGCATTCCCTGTGTTGCCACATGTTGTTTCAATGACTGCAGACACATGCGTCCCACAGGCCCGAGCAGCGCTCACTAACCCCATATTGCTGATTTGCTTGAAGAATTTCTGATACAGAAACAGCCAAACAAAGAGCCTGGCTGAGGTCGCTGTCTTCTTTGAGAGCAATCAGACTGCTGCCAAACAGACTCTGGTGATCCTGCAACAAGACACATAAGCTGGCATTAAGTAAGGTGTAAACTGAACGCACAGAACAATGTGTGACATAGACAATGTTCTTAAAAGAACTCACCTTGCGGAATGAAGCTGGCGTTTTGCTGTAGTAGTGCTGAGCTAAAGCGAACAAATCTTCAATATCCCCGACCTCTAGGTTTGTGGGTGGACTTTCCAGGAATTCTAAGACAAGGGAAATGGATTAGATCCTATACTGGTGATACAGGAAATATTTGCTATTACATTATTGGTTGTGTATAAAGTCGCAGGGGAAGGTGAACCTAGATCTAGTTGTGTGCAATAGGCAGCACATGGGGGCTGTTTTATCACATTAAATCTAAACATGTTGGGCCTGATCCAGAGTAGGAGCAAAACAGGTGCAGACCTTTAGCACTATGCTTGCGGTTCCTTCTCCTCAATAGTCTATCCTTCTTTGTACTGTGGGATTTACTTTTGTATACTGTCAATTTAATTTAGGGTGTTGGGGCTT
>JABWIB010001266.1:10213-33137 GCA_016617825.1 Platyplectrum ornatum
TTATACCCCGTTCACACAAACTACCCTGGTAAATCTGTTTTTAACGAGGAGGGTCTTCAGCTGTAGATCTGAATTACCCTGGTAATTAACCCTGTTCACAGTGCTGAATTACCCTGGTAATTCACAAACTACCCTGGTCTTACACTGTTNACANAGAACCAGGGTAGTTAGTAGTAATTTTGGCGCCGTTCACACAGAGCACACTACCCTGGTAGTTCATTTAACCCGGGAAATTGGCTGAATTACCCTGGTAATAGCCTTCGGTGTGAACGGGGTATTACATGCTGAAAGGAACGTTTGTCCAACAAACAATCCCTTCAGTGGTCTTCACAACGTTCCTCCAGCCTGCTGCCTGGGCTGATCCAGAGGTGCACAAAGCAAGACCTCAGCAAAACCATGTTGCAATGTGAGGGGACATATTTTTCATGCAGGGGAAAAAACTTTCACCGTGTTCAGCCTCCTCTATACCCTGGTAAACCTTAGTTTTTAAGAAGAGTTTTGTATTTATTTGTTTGCTATGTGGTTATATATGTATTGAGGAGAGGGATTCATTTAATCAGCTACTTTTTTCCCCTCATTACTCGTGTGGTAATATACATTTCTATTCCCCCTAATAGACTAAACATGGCTAAGGATTTGACTAAATGGTCTAGAATGGTATAGGCAAANTGTGGCTCTCNAGTTGTTGTCAAACTAGAAGTTACAGCATGCTTTATCTGGTATCAACTATGTCTATGCAGTAAAGCATGCTGGGAATTGTAGTTGGATAACACCAGGTCTAGACATGTGAACTAAGAGACCCTGAATGGAATGGTTGTTGGAGACAGACATGGTGGTTTGAGAAAAAAAAAACAGCAGTGAGTAGATCATGGCATTCTCTGCTGAATTTGATACTTATTTATCAGAATTTCTTTTTTTTAGTAAAAGAACACATTACCAGCCCATTACCAAATTGGTCGTGTTTTTAAACCCCGGCGATCTGTGTATGCACGGACTAGCAATCCGTGCGTACTACACAGTGTTGACGCAGGCTTTCCCAGGTCAAAACTGTGTACAGGCAGAGTTGGACCTGACTTTTAAGGGAAACNCCATCTGTTTAGCAGGGTCTAAGACTCGGCTGAAGAGAGCCAGGTTTTCCGTTCAGACTGCATAAAAAAGCGGGGCTATCATGAAACCCAGCATTTTCATGAAAGCCGCGACTTCTGCATGCAGTCTGAACAGGGTATTAGTCAAAAGTGTATGGTTACCCCCACAAAATCCTCAAACATAAGTAAAGGTGGTGTCGATGTCTACAGCTTTTGCACCTTCCAAATGCATGTTACACAGATAATGGTAATTCCAAGTACGCCTCCATGCATAAGGTAAAACACACACAATCCAGGATCTATATAAGAATTTAGAAATGGAACCCCCTATGATAATACAGGGCGTGGTTCTACAATAATGATGTCGCTNTATACAATTTCACTATGTACAATTCCAACCAGATTTCCAAATTGGTGCCTTTTCGCTGAGAACTGCAAAAGCCATAATGTCAGCTTTAATTACATGCAACGANGAAGAAAGAAGAGGTCTCGAAACAAAAGACTCTACCACATAATTAATGTACGCCTTTACTGAANAGAACAATTACTGTTGTTTTACATAAGCGCTCATGTTCCCATGAAGAACGTCCCAGAAAGCGGAGCGGCTTCCCCACTACCCCTGAACCCTGCATAGTACCTGCATAGTACATGCATAGTGCTCCCACTACACTGCCACTCAGCCATTGTGGGAGGGGGATCCATGTGAGCAGTGAGCAGGCCATGCACAGAGCANCTAGAACATTCCTAGGACATGGTGATGGGGAGCACTTACCGCACCTCGCTGTGTGGAATAGACTCAGAGACTATATAGCCAGCACGCAGTGATCCTGTGCTACGCCTGCTTCTCTCAGCACTGACATACCGCCCACGGAAAATGACCTGCATATACACATAAAGCAGTGCTCGTGTCAGGCATGGAAACTGTAGCAACTGCACAATGACCTACATATGGCTACAGCACATAGCACAGCCATAATGGCACGCTCATATCTGACATCGTGTATTGCCATTCACTGCATTCTATAGCCATGGTCTGTATATATTGCCATGTAATGGTCACCATAAGCAGCATCCAGTCATTATTATTATTATCATCATCATCATCATCATCCGTATTAGACTCAATAAGCGAGACTTACCGAAGGCGAGCATGGTAGCAGGCGACTCCTGTGTGACTGTGGCCACCTAGATAGCAAATGTATAAGAGAGGAGCACGGAGGAAAATGCCGGCAGGGACTGGCTCATGGCAGACTCTGCGCTTGACTGACTGCTGCTAATTGATTCACTATAGAAACGCGCTGTTCCTTGCACCCACGCTCAATGCATCCCGCCATATAAATAGCCTGGAAGCCTGTCAGCGAGCACACATGGCGGAGGCAGGGAGCCCGCGCTCCTCTTCCCCCGTGCATCTGATGGAGGCTAATGTGCTCCTGCCTCAGATACACCACAAGTGCTGGGTGTCACCTCCTTTATCTGGCCCTATAACACATGCACAGCTACATATATACGTATATACCTATATATACTGTGACCTATAACAATGGGGTAGCCAGGTAAAGGAAGCAAGACGTATATTGCCAGGCACCTCGAGGCATATACACGGTATATGGGAAGTGTAAGGTAATAATATAGGAATAAAAGAACACTTACACTGGATGCTGAAGAGAATATCTGCCTTCTGCAGTGTGTGGGACAGAGCTGCTGCTCACCAATAGCAAGCCTATGCCTTCCTATGGATCATGGCTGACACTGGCAGAGGATGAGAGGGAATTCCCTCATGCTGTCATTCATGAGCTCAATAGGAGTTTCTGCACACATGACATGATGAGGAGATTCAGTAATATTACATAATATTACATAGATTCAAGTATATCTCTTCTGCCTACATTGCCCTGACACACTGCTCCAGTGGGATATTGAGGCATGAGCCTAAGGGCACCACTGCCCCAGGCGCTGCTATGCCCTCCAAGGTTTTATTTTATTTCTCTGATCTGTCGAGGACACAAATATTATTATTATTATTATTATTATTATTGACATTTATTGATAAGGTGCAGCACCGTACGTTGTGAAAGTACATGCATAACGTGGGGTACAGTGTAGAAACAATAACAGACATGAGATTGTATACAGCATGGGGTACAATGCCATAGCATACAAAAACCATGTAATACATATATAGAATACAGAATAATAATAATAAGAGGGTTGGGATGTGTATAATGTATTATACTAGATAAATACTGGAGGGAGGAGGTCACATATTTATTGCCTGGGCTGAATCTGTGTCCATGGAAGCACTGTGTGAACGCTGATAAAAGATTCAGACAATACACCCGAGAGGCAGAAGAAGAAATTATGTATGTTATCGTAAGAGGATGCAAAGGGGAATAATTACATTTATTATGGGGGCAATTTGAGCACTATTTCAGAGGACTAAAGAATATTGATATGGGACATATAGATCATAAATCATATTTATGACATTCATATCAGTGCTCGACGTGGTAGTGTATACGGGGGTATGTCATACCATCACTTCTCCCACTGATCTAATTGAAATATTATAAATCCCAATTCACTTTTATTATCTTGTACGTTTTCATACGGCCACTTCTAAATCTCCATACCATCACCACTGATTTATATATCATAAATGTCTTTATTTCCTTATTTATTGTAGGACAGGTAAATAAAATTGCCTGTTTAATAGGTCATTATAATAGTCACCCATTATAAGTTTAAGATATAGTTCCTTTTATGGGGAATATTTTGAGGTCAATTAAAAAGAAATAAATCATTTTATTACAGGGGAATTCCTGCAGGGTACCCATGTTGTTTAAGTCAGTGTTTTATAAAGACTACTGTAGGGTGCTTCATTCCTGCTGTAATTGCTAAAGGTAAAATTGCATTGCAGATGCGGCACGGTTGGGAGTGTGTCGCCTAGCAACACGAGTGTTCATAAATACAGCACGGGGCAGCTGATGATATGAGCTGATCCCCATTCATACTGAGTTGATTGGTAAATGAGAGGAGCATGGGGCAGCTTTCATTACAGGTTGGTTATAATGTATCACAAGGGAAGCAAAGAAGTGCATGGCAGTTGATAAGGGAGAGATGAGATACTGGAAGAGACTTGGGGAGAGCTGAGAGATATGAGAAAATTGAGAGTTGTGAAGCCGCAAGAAGGCCTGTGAAATTGACAGTTAAGCTGGCCATACACAAGACGATTTTAGCCCAAATATACAAAATCAAGTGTGTGGTCAGCTGAAAATATATTGATCAAATGCCTTTTCAATACTGGGCCACGATATTGTTATCAAATCCGAATAAACGAATAAAATTTTTTTTTAATAAATAAAAACATTATTACCATTATTGCTCCCCCTTCCCCAGTCGCTTCCTCTCCACGACTGAAATCACATCCATTCATAAAGAACTTTCTTTCCTGACCAGGAGAGCAAGCACTGATCGAGAAGGGAGCAGCTGGACACCTCTCCACACCATTTATCTGACCCATTTTCCACTAGAACGATATTGCTCAAGTGGATGCCCAGCTTTAGAAGTGAGATAAATGCTGTGAGACAGTGTGAGCGGTTCAACACAATGGAAACATTGTTGCAGTTTATACCTTAGCACAGGGGTTCTCAAACTATTTTGCTCTGGGACCCCAAAAAAAAATTTTACACGACCCCAAGCACATTACCGGGGGGGAGGGGGGGTTAAAAGAGGCTTAAAGGACCGCTTTAACTCTTTGAACATTACATTATTTGTGCATCATGACAACTGGCAGTCCTATGTGACAAATGAATGTGGAGATGGAAGTGGTTCAGGTGAAGCAGTCTAGGTGGCCAAGGTGACCAATCATCTATTTCATGCATGTATCACAGCTCCTGGACTGCAACTGGTAGATGGTCTCTCTGAGGAAGTCGCGACCCACTCTGGGGTCCCGACGCACAGTTTGAGAACTGTGGCCCTAGGAGACAGAGTGATGCAGAGCCAGTTGATCAATGCTATGTTCAGATAATCAGCCCTAAAAATGTACATTATTAACCTGGGTATTTGCCGGGACTCCCGTTTTACCCTGGAATTTCCAGTGTTCTTCCCCTTATTGACACCGTTCAGATTACCACCTGTTTCTTGCTAGCAAAACACCATAATTATGAACACAAGAGCAGTGATTTAAAGTGCCTATCAGATTTCTAAATTAAATTGTAAAAAAGAGTAGGGACAATTTGCACATGCAAGCCAGTAGTTAGCCAGTAATAACCCTTCTTTTAACACAACACAGGTATTTGAAAATGTAGCATTTAAAAAGACAGGTATTTCTTGTGAATTTTATGCTGGTAATCTAAACGCGGTACAAGAGAATGATGGTGTGAATATAGTGACTGGCTTCAGGACAATTGTATAAAAAGTTGCATTATTAATCTTTTGAACTTTTCCTCATTTAAGTGTGCCAAAGTGGTAGATTTTTTTTAGGAACAATTTTTAGGAAATTACAAAATTTTACAAACATCCTGCCTAAAATATAAACAAGAGTAAATTTTCCAGATGAAGTTGGAGGAACAGACATTTTAGTATTCTCATAATTAATGGTAACAAGACTGTTGGTTAGGACATTCTACTGTAATTTAACAAGCCCTCTAAACTGGAATACGGCCACCACGGATTTAAGATTATAGTTAAATAATGAGGTGCCTCATTTTAGTTTAATTATCATTGGGGTATTATAAGTAGAAATTGTTGAACAATTGTTTTCTGAGGTATTTTTTATACCTCATATACATTTGTTTAACCTCTGCGACTTAGACAGTACCATTTTGCATGTTTATGTGTTCTTGTTTGTTGCTCGCGTAACTTGTGCTTTCTAATTTTCTAACTTTTGTTTAACTGTACACATGCCTAAATGAAAATGTTGCCTAACTCTCACAAGTTTTGGCTGCTCTCCTTCCAACCTGGTCCCCTTGCCTTGTTTAAACACTCTCCTAATGAACTCAGGGAACGCTGCAAGGGCGATCATGCCAGCCCACTGGAGATCTATCTCACCTCTGTCCATCCAGGAATGGTCCCGCAGTTCTACCGCTCTAGACCGCTACAGTACATGCGCTGTTGATACTGTAGACTGGCTGCATGTATGGGCTGTCCTTGAGGACAGACACTTTAACCCTTCCTTTAAACCCTTCCTTTGCCAGCCCACTGGAGATCTATCTCACCTCTGTCCATCCAGGAATGGTCCCGCAGTTCTACCGCTCTAGACCGCTACAGTACATGCGCTGTTGATACTGTAGACTGGCTGCATGTATGGGCTGTCCTTGAGGACAGACACTTTAACCCTTCCTTTAAACCCTTCCTTTGCCAGCCCACTGGAGATCTATCTCACCTCTGTCCATCCAGGAATGGTCCCGCAGTTCTACCGCTCTAGACCGCTACAGTACATGCGCTGTTGATACTGTAGACTGGCTGCATGTATGGGCTGTCCTTGAGGACAGACACTTTAACCCTTCCTTTAAACTTTATTTGTACACTGGCCCTCCTGGTTAATGGCTCTAAAGACCATCCAAATGTCATGGAACAGCAAGTAAGGCAGGATTGTTCCCTTTCCCCCACTAATCAATATTGATATTGACCCACTGTTGGATATTCAACATTCTCAGGCCTGTCTGTAAAAGGTTTCTTCCCCTGCTCATTGTGCAAAATGTGTAGGTTTTGTGATAAACATAATAAATTTATCTCTGATTCCGAAGGTAAAAAGCGGTATAAGATCAATACATTTTTCAATTGCAACTCCACACATGTGCTATACTTTTGTGGAAATGTGAGTGTGGAAAACTCTTTGTTGGGTAGAAAAAGATATTATTAAAAACTAGAATCCTAGAACACATGAGAAATGTGCTGAATAGAGTTACCAACCACAGTGTCCCAAGACATGTCTTGGAGTGCCAAGGGGCAAAAGTTGATAATTTATAGATGAAAATGATTGAAACAATACCTGTGTGTCAAATGGGCTGCAGAGATTGGTAAACGAATGAATCCTATTGGATATTAACGCTGGGGACATTAATAGGTTAATACCAAAAGGTTTAAAGGTCTATTCCTGCGCCTCCCTTACTTGTATCACCTTTATTCATACTAGTAATATGGGTTTTCATGCTTTAGACAGAAATGCAAAGTTTTTTGCCCCTTTTGGGTTATAGTGAAATATACTATGTAATTCAATGGTAAATAGTTTCATGTAATTATATGCATAAAACACAAAACAGAACGTTAATTATACAAACATACAGAATCATAATCATCATCATCACAACCTGTAATAGATCTTAATCATCACTCCCATGTGTCCGTATTAAAACCAGGCACCAATTCTGCTTGATGTACTGTAAAATGTCTCTAATCCTTCCTTTATAAGAATGATCCATATAGATAATTCAGGAGTAAATAATGTATACAATATCTGCTTCTGATATAAGTAGTGTTTGCACTTATCCATTATTATTCAATCACCTCCATTGGCGATTTTCCTCAGGGTACATTGAAATACAAAGCACACTTCCCCACAAAAAGTGAAATACAAATTGACATTAAAATAGTCAACATGTATACTGTCTTACCAGCTTCCCTAGCTTTTAGCACACCTCTGACTGTGCCATAATGCTGACAGTCCATTGCCAAGAAGCCGAAATATACCTTCCTTCAGATATAAAACCAGTGACCGTGTCACATATCCCCGTCCCCTGTTTCGAAGTAGGGGTAGGAACACTCCTCAGGAATACAACGCATTTGCCAATGGAGTGCCAGGCCATGTGCTACTCTGAATCTTGTATCGCTAAAGACCATCTTGTTACCAAGCCTTTTGTCTTTTATTTGCATACATCAACATTAAGGGGGCATTATCTGTCACCAGCTTAAATTGTCTGCCCAATTTGTCTAATGCCCACTTAATCGCCAGTGCTTCCTTCTTTACAATGGCATACCTTTTCTCATGCACATTGAGTTTTCTGCGCAGATACACCAACAAAAGCTCCTCCCCATCTCGGACTTGGGACAGTACTGCACCTGCCACTGCATCTGTCTGCACAATAAATTCTTTGGAGAAGCCTGGCGTTATTAACACTGGCTGTGAACGCAACAACAATTTTAGTGCCCTAAAGGCTTTCTCTGCTTCAGGGTTCCACACTATCATTTTTGACTTTGTTCCCTTGGTAAGGTCTGTCAATGGGGCTGCTGTGGTGGCAAACCTGGGAATAAACCGGCTGTAATATGAAGTGATCCCCACAAAGGCCTTCACTTGTTTCTTATTGACCGGGCAAGGCCAGTTTAGCTTCCACTTTGTCTATCTGGGGCTTCACCAAACCTCTCCCTATGATAAAACCCAGATATCTGACCTCTTCCATTGCCAAACAACAGTTCACCATGAACCCTGCCTTTCTGATTGAGTCCAGGACACCTTGCATTCTATCTAAGTGTGAGTCCCAATCAGGACTATGGATGATTACATCATCCAGGTAAGCAGCTGCATACTTTCTGTGGGGCTTCAAAACTCTATCCATAGTACATTGGAAACTGGCAGGGGCGCCATTTTACCCAAATGGCATCCTTTTGTACTGAAAGTAGACCTAGCTTTAAGCTAGGTACACACGATAAAATAAATTGTTCCAATCAAAGGATGTTTCAAGAGTGGGTAAAACCATGTTGAATTGCAGGGGAGGTAAAATGAATGTCAGTGTTAGAAAACATCATCTCTCACCTATAATACTGATTGCAACTAATGACATTTACCTCCCCTGCAATTCAACATGGTTTAACCCACTGTTGAAAAATCTTTCGATTGGAACAGTTTATCTTACCGTGTGTACCTAGAATAGAGTTAAGCTACGCACACACAGTAAGATAAATTGTTCCAATCAAAAGATTTTTTCAAGAGTGGGAAAAACCATGTTGAATTGGAGGGGAGGTAAACTGAATTAATTGCAATTAGTATTACATGTGACAGATGATGTTTACTAGCCCAAGTCTAATAACAGTGTAACAGTAACGCTGGTCAGTGTCTGTGTGCAAAATGAAAAAATAAAGTATACTGCATGCAAACACTAACATTCATTTTACCCCCCCCCTCCCCCTGCAATTCAACATGGTTTTACCCACTCTTGAAAAAATCTTTCGTTGGAACAATTTATCTTACTGTGTGTGCCTAGCTTAATTGTAGATTTTGATTATCCAGGAAACGTAGTGAAACACATAGCTGGCAACTTTGAAGCACCTTATAAAGTTCATCATGTCATTTCTAATTTCTTTATGGCGGTTTGGTATAGCAGAAATTGTAAAAATGTCCAACTCCAACCCTGTGGTGGCTCAACTGGTGCCAGTGCTTAATTTCCATGCTCAGTTGGCATTTATCAAAGCTGCATATTTTTGACCTTTTATGGAAATATTTTATGGCCATAAATGATGTTAAAAGTTTGCTTGTGCAAAGTGTAGAATAGTAAACACACAGACATTGTTGTTTTACGCTCTTCATTGTTTAAGCTTACATCAGAGAGTGAAATGTCATTGATAAATTACATAAAAGCAGCAATCATTTGCCCATTCTGCTTTATATTACTGATTTTGTTGCTTGATTATACACCAATTTTACTCCCTATTATAGCTTCCACTTGTCAGGTCATATATCTGGCTCAAATAAATGAATAAATCATTATGTCAGACTTATGCTTATTTAATTGGATATGGGCCAAACTGCATTTGGACTGAAAATGTTATAAATTATGAAACTAAATGCAAAAGTATCAGTGTAATATATCAGTGTAATCAATCTAAAAACATGCCAATTCATGCTCATACAATAATGTAAAATGTAAATGTTTTAATTTGCAATATATAGTGTTTAATGTAAAATGGTGTTTGTAGTGTCAGTAAAGTATGATTGGAATAATGAATGTTATGTGAGATAAACAGGTTTTGAGTTGGCATAAGGAAATCACTGTTTGGATGGAAAATATAGAAGTTTTATTTACTGCACAAGCAAGTACTTCACATTTACATTCTTAGTAATCTTTCTCCTGTCAACGTAGCAATCTTTATTTTGTCTGTCTTTTTCCTACAATATACCCAGAAAGACATCCGTATTACAAAAATCAATTGGGGTGTACACGGGGGATTAATTAACCACAGGTTCTAAGTTCTGATGACCATCATCATCACGAAAAAAAAACAATCAAAAAAAGAAAACAAAAAGGGAAAGGGGCACACAAGGCTTGAGGCCACCTTGTCAAAGGAGGCCTTTGTAAAGAAACATTTGGACAGAGCAGAGAGACAGGCTGAACGAGAAGCATATTTGGATTTGGGAGCAGGAGTGGTTTGATAGAAGAGGAGATATTGGACAATATACCTCTGAATGTGTTGCTTGGGACGGATTTGGACAGAATGTTTTCATAGTATGTGACTAATGACATGGCTAATGCCAATTTGCCTCCGTTTAACCCTGCTTTGTTACAGGTACCAGGTCCTGTGAGAAAGTCTAAGAGTGATATTGCTAAAAAAAGGTTATGCGCTGCCTGCAAAGAGTGGTGATTCTGATGATGTTGCTAATACTGCTGATGTGCTACACACCAAGGGTGATGATGCAGGGGAAGAAAATGTTAAGGGTGATGCAGATATTGTTAACGTGTCCCCAGTCTCTCCCTGAGAGGAAAGAGGTGTCCAAGGGTTAAGGTTTAACTCTTGATGGAAAAGTGGGGTTAACCTCTGTAGTGAGGGACACCCGGGGCATCTCGTTTCCTGCTCCTTTTCTTTCTGTCTCAACAGAAGAGGATTGATTGTGTTAGGGCAATGTCCTTACTGGTTTCCCTGAAAACTGTAGTCTAAAAGGAGACAGAGCAGAAGCGTGTTCTATGGGTCCCGAAGTCTGTCTTGCTAACCCACATCCCACTGCACCAGAAAAGGTGGAAAACGGGATTTATTCACTTACCGTTAAATCCGTTTCTCTCAGGGACATCTGGGGAACATTGCGATCCTGGGTTGGCGCTGTGGCTGTGAAGCTGGCCACTAGAAATCCCCGGAGGAGCCTGACGACCGTCCTCCCAATATGCCTGAAGAATGGCAAGCCGAATCCATCTGGCCAAAGTTTGTTTGGTAGCAGGCCATATCCGCCGACGAGCATCATATAAGACCAGCAGGGAATCAGACTTTCTGACCGGAGCCGTCCTCTCCAAATAGATACGCAGGGCCCTGACCACATCGAGAAAATGTGTGATATCTGGAGAACCAGAATCCACAGCCAAATCTTCATTGAAGGCTGGAAGAACTATCTTCTGATTCATGTGGAACTTAGAGATGACCTTGGGCTGAAAAGAGGGTATGGTTCATAGGACCGCCCTATCATGGTGTATAATCAAGAAAGGGGAACGACAAGATAATGCACCAAGTTCTGAATCTCGCTTTGCCGAAGCAATAGAGAGAAGAAAGACAAATTTCCACATGAGGAATTTAAAATTCACCGACTCCAATGGCTCAAATGGAGGAGCCTGGAGAGCTGAAAGAACTAAATTCAAATCCCACGGGGCTACCGCGGATACAAAAGGATACAAATAACCCCCTGAAAGAAAGTTTGAACCTCCGGCAACAGAGCTAAACGCCTCTGGAAGTGGAATGGAACTTTCGTATGGAATGGCGTCAAAGGTGGCTACCATCTTTCCTAACAGGCGCATACAGACATGAACCGGAGCAAAATCTTTTGACAAAACACCTCTGATTAAAAACTGTAGTGAAGAAATCTTTTCTGGTGGAAGAACGACCTTTTGAAGCCGGGTATCGAATTTCAGACCCAAAAACAACATCCATTGCAAGGGAATGAGCTGAGACTTCTTCCTGTTGAGAAGCCACCCATGAGCCTCCAGTAGACATCGTAGAAGACATCGTGATCTGCAACTGTTGATGTAAAACCTCTGCTGACTGTGCCTTCACCAGCAATTTGTCCAGATAGGGGATGATGTTGATCCCCTGCCGATGAAGAATACTGATCATTACTCCCTTTACCTTGGTAAAGATGCGGGGAGCTGTAGCCAAGCCCAAAGGAAGTTCCCGAAACTGGAAGTGAAGGTCCCTGATCGCAAACCTCAGTAGGGACTGAAAGGGAAGGGTGATCGGGATATGGAGATAGGCTTCCTGGATGGCTATCGACACCATATACTCCCCTGCCTCCATGCTGGAGGTGGCTGGGACCGAGCAGGACAGAAACAAGGTCTGAAGGATGAGTGGAACTAACCAAATCTAGGGCCGGTGAAATTATGCCTCCTAGATCTTTGGTGATTAACTGGTAGGGAAGTGCTCTTGTCCCCATTAGCCTGAGCGATGATCCTGTCCAGCCCTGGCCTGAACAATACTCCCCCTTCAAATGGTGAAGACTCCAATGCCTTCATGGATTCCAATCCACCTGCCAAGAACGAAGCCAGAGAATACATCTAATGGCAATGGAAAAACCAGATGCCCTTGCAGTGGAATAAGCTGCATCCAAGAACGCCTCTGTGATATAACCTGTTGCATCTCTGATGTGTTCAGCGACAGAAATCAAATTCTCTCCCGAATTGGACTGGAGACCCTGTAATATAGCCTACAACCAGGTCCCAATCGCCTTAGCCACCCAGGCAGTGCCGAAAATGGGTCTGAGGGAGACAGCCGAGGCAGAATAATCTTAAGGAGTGTATCACACTTTCTGTCCGTGTTATCCCTAAGAGAGGCAGAGTCAAAGATAATGCTGTGGACTTGGACAGCCTAGCAATAGGAGCGTCTACCTTAAGAGAAGCATCCCATTTTGAAATAATTTCTGCAGGAAAAGAATAAGCCATCATAAATTGCCTGGGGACAGAGAACCTTTTATCTGGTCGTTTCCGAGCATCCTCCACAATCTCAGTTAACTGAGGGGAAGCTGGAAATGTAACAGAGCGCTTCTGTTTCCTCTTGAAAAGGCTTGTCTTCTGAAGGAGAGGAAACTAAAGCAGAAATGCCCTGGAAAAGATTGGCTTCCTCTTTAAAAGGAGCCAGGTCCTCCAAATCGGACTCTGCTAAAGGACCCCCCTCTGTAGAGGACCCCTCAGAGTCCGAGATCCTGAAACGTGGCAGGGTGGGGGTCGCTTGTGGGACATGGAGACCTGGTTCAGGTAAGAGACTGACTCCTGCAGACTCTGCACCCACCACGGGACTGACTGCTCCCCAAAGCCAGACAAAGAATGCCCTGGAGGACATTACTCGGGAAAGGTCCACCACAGCTGCCGTCAAAGATTTGGCCCAAGCTGGTTCCTCCATTACCGGAACCAGAGGTCCCGATTGACTGAGGGAGAGCTGACTCACAAGCTGTGCAAAAAGCTTCACTGTCCTGCCATCCGGAAGGAAGTTTTGCTTTACATCTGCAACATGTAAAAAACAGCGATTAATGTCCTGCACTAGTTTTGGCTTTACCACCTTGACCTTTCTCGGACATTGTTGCGGGGAAAAACACTCAAACCTGTGTTCCCAGCTAGAGTAACGGGTATCGAATACCTAGCACCCCCCAAAAGACCCCCTGAAGCCACTCTGAAGCAAAAGGGACAAAAATTTTCCAGTCAGAAACCCTATACAGGAACCTCAGGGATTAAAAGCACTTCTGTCACACAGCCTGAGAGAAATGCTCTATTCAGTTTTGGCGGTTGAAATCAGAGACAGAACCCCCAGGGAGGAGGGAACCACTGAATAAAACAAAAAAAAGGGGGGGGATAGACTCCTCCTCCTCCTCCCATAACGGACCCAGGGGTAGCTCCCAACTTGCTAAATGGAAACAGGTCCACCTTACCTTCCCTGCTCAGCTCCCCAGCTCCTATACTGAGGTGGGGAGCAAGTTCCTATCCCTAAGGCAGAGCCATCGTCTGCAATCCTTGCTTGGAGGGAGAAAGATGGGACCGTACGGTGGCGGCAGCCATCTTGGATTTTGCCGTCCCGAGGACCTGCTCACCAGGGGCGCCCCCAACTCTCCTGGAGCCCGGTACCACGTCCCCCAACCACCGGAGGGGCAGAAAGCACCTGGCACCTGCCGGTATCCCCCCCCCTCGGCTCCGCTGTAAGAGTAAAGGGGAGGGAACCCGGCACCTGCCCCATCCTCACTGCATCTGGCAAAATAAAAATAAATTAAACAACAAAATCTATCAAAAAAAATGACTGGAAGCAAGCTTCCAGCCTGAAAGCCCCCCAACTCCAACGGGCACTAGAGAAGAACTGAGGTGGGGTGCTTCTCCCAGAAGGTTTTAGTTAGCCCTCCAGTGTCCAGCTCCACAGCACCAATCCAGATCGAGGTGTCCCCCAGATGACCTGCAAGTATCTATGGTAGATACATTTTCCATTGTAATAGAAGATAGCCCATAATATGCCCACCCTTTATTCATATTTGCTTTGAACTCATTGGGGTATATTTACTAAGCGGTGAGATTGAAATGTGGGGATGTTGCCCATAGCAACCAATCAGATTTGAGTTCACATTCTCCAGTGTGCAAAATGAAAATGAGAGCTTGAATCTGATTGGTTGCTATCGGCAACATGCCCACTTTCCAATCTCACCGCTTTGTAAATATACCCCATAGCCTTTGAGTAAAGCTTTGTACTGTTTGAACTACAATAAATTGTAATATTCATAAAACTTTAGGTCACAGGGTGATAATTTCTGGGGTGGCGCAACGCTCTCTTTGGGGTGGCGCAGACTGTTTTTTCCAATGTGATGGCATGCTGCTAGTGTTACATAGAAGAGTAATTTTACACCTTGTTTAGGAGCAACACAAGATTTTATATCAAACTGAAGTATTTCTGTCTTTACCTAAATAGACTATTTTGACTCAAAAACTTTAAAAATGGGAAATTATTTTGTCTTAGGGGCCTTGAAAAATTATGGAGACCCTAAGGGTGCCTCAACTGAGAAAGTTTGGGAACCACTGTGCTAAAGGATTAAAAGCAGATTAATAAATTATAAATGATCAAAACTAGAGTTCAGTGATCCTTGGGACTTAGATTTGGGGACCCTGACAAATAATTGACAGCTAGATGCTGTGATTTGTAGTGCAGATGATCTCTGAATTAACTAACAGCAGGGAATCTGGGTGTCTGTTTTAAACAGGTTCGTGACCATTTGGTGTCAGCTTTTTGGACAAGCATATAGCATATCCATATTCTTATTTTATAATATTACTCTCCATCTTTCCTTCTTTTCCCAACATCCTATAACACAAAACTCCTTATTTACTAAACCGGGAGAAAACTGGGGATGTTGCCCATAGCAATCAGATTCGAGATCACATTCTCGAGAATATAAAATGAAACTAAGAGCTTGAATGTGATTGGTTACTATGACCAACACCCGCAGCTTCTTTTAAACAGTGTTTTAAAAAAAATACCAATATAATTTTATTTTCTATTTAGTTTGAGCCTCATGCTTAAACTGTTCTGTAGTATTAGCCTCCACCACTTCTGATATGCAGTGATTCCACTTATCAACTACCCTTTCAGTGAATTAATTCTTTCGCACATTTCTCCTGAATCTACCACCCTCCATACCAATGCCCTATAGAGAGGCATTACTACTTCCCTCTTTCTGCTACTAATTCCTCTCCCTATGCAACCAAGCATCTGACTTGCCTAAAATCTAGATAAGCTGTGTCCACAGCTCCCCCTTAAATCGACTAATTTTGTTACCCAGTCAAAAAATTTAATTAGATTTTTTGAAATGATCTTCCCTCTGCAAAACCATGCTGTTTGGGGTCTTCTAAGTTATTTGATTTTAAATATCCTACAATGTGTTCTTTTAACAAGGTTTCCATTAATTTCCCTATTACTAATATTAGACTTACAGGTTGATAGTTGGAAGCATCCTCCCTACTTCCACTTTTATGCAGAGGTGCTACATTTGCCAATTTCCAGTCTTCTTAAATCTCTGCTGTTGCTAGTGACTGGTTAAATAAGTTAATTAATGTTTGTGCCATTTTTAGTATTCTAGGATGTAGCCCATCTGGTTTAATGGATTTGTCAGCTCGTTCTCCAAGATCTTCACAGGATCTAGAGCTCTCTTCTACACTCTCTCCTCCATTCTCCAAACTTTTAAGCGCTCCCTTAAATCTCACCTATTCAGACAAGCTTACCATATTCCTCAACCTACTAAACATGTTCTCCTCTGCTTATAACTAATCACCAACAATTTCTGCTACTCACACTGCTGTGTGACTGGATCACACAGAGTACAGAGCACTTTTACGATACAACCTGACTGGTCCATCCATTACATAACAATAGCACTTACCCCTTTGTATCAATCCCCAATATCCTATAGAATGTAAGCTTGCAAGCAGGGCCTTCTTTCCCGCCCATTCTGTCTGTTACCACCCAGTCATGTCTTATTGATTGCTAAAATTGTAAAGCGCTACGTAATCTGTTGGCGCTATATAAAAACCTATTAATAAATACTTTTACCTTTGAGAGCTCTGTTAATACCAGCTTTTCAGTGAAGTAATTTGTGACTCTCTCTTGTATGTTTAGCATTCTTTTGTAAATGTCGCCCGTTCCCTTCTCTTTCTTTTGTAAATATTGAACAGATATAAATGTTAAGATGTTCAGTGATAAACCATACTGCTTGATTATCACTAGATCCTATATTATGACCAACACTAACTTCTGAGACCCTTTCACTATTTTTAAGAAACAAATCTAAGATATTATCTTTATGAGTTGGTTCACTCACTAACTGCTTGAGAGATGCAAGCTTGCAGATAAATCATCCAAGTTATCTATCTGCTAGAATAAGATCTCCCACAATGATAATTTCCCCTTTCAATGCCATCTTACTGATGTTTGGCATAAATAAATATTTTTTATTTTCACGTATTTTCATAGCCATAAAATATTAATTGCAAATTTGGCCCATTAGTGGGTGAAAGTATCTAAATAGCAAGAAAATAATGAAAATATATAAACAGGTAAATACAACCAGTCTGAATTTCGAAAAAATTGGTTTATAGATAGGAGCTTTATGTATTTAATTAGTACAACATCTTCAAAACACAGGACAGCTATTTCTGCGAGTATACCAAATAAGACGAGTTTCAGGTATCATTGGTTTATTGCTTCTGCAGCATTGACATAACACCTTGCTTTATATTTTTGTCACCTGAATGTACTTCTTTTAAACAAAGCCTGTATATATTTGTATGTGTGTATATATATATATATATATATATATATATATATATATTTATACACACACACGGAAACAATAAATATTATACATATCACACAGAGGACTATTAAAATGTAAAATACTTCCTACACAAATGACATGTTTTGCGATCAAGCACAGTCACATGCTAGTATGAGAAATCAAGATATGTAGTGAAAGCTGAAAGAAGGCATGTAGAATTCAATATATCACAATGCACATAATAATAATAATTATGACATGTACACAATCAAAATAGTACTAGTATTTAAGCTACTATAGTGCAAAACAGAAAAACAACTATAACACAGAACAATAACAATAATTAAATAAAACAAGACAACAAAGCAAGCATTTTTTATGAAACAAACTCAGGACATATATAATATGACAAAACAGAAAATGAAAATCCAGTGTGTTTAAATGTTTTTAACATTTCTATAAAGTGACACAAAGTAAGGCCTCATAAACGCGGGTCACAAATAAGGCGTCTGTAGTGCATCACCCTTAGGATACTTTCAACCTGTTCCTAATAATACAAACCGTATTTTCAGTAATCCAAAGAACACCAACAATCACAGAGATTGCCTGTTTGTACATGCACCTAAGGTTCGGTGAACCCTAATTTTCCAAGTTGTCACAAGTGGATGATGAATTTTGTAAATTAAATATTTACTTGCTCATCACAAGTGAATCATTGGTCCATACATATATTTGTTTATTTTACTATCCATAACAGTGCATTACGTTATTGTGCCCTTTAAGGAGTGCTTGGGCTGCATATAATTTTTTCATTTACTTTCATGTCAGTTAACAAAAGCTTAATTCAAAAATTCCTGACCTATGTGTAAACATTTTTAAACTATATATGGACCACAGTACCTTCTTATTCTGAAATAAATTTGTAAACACACCCAAATCAAGCCCTAACCAATGTTATTTGACAAGTGCTAAGGTTTCCTGAAGCAGAACCATGCTGCCATACTGCAGCGTCAAAGGGTGCAAATATTGTTATTCCATTTGGCCCAGTCCTTTTTAATAGTGTCTTTTGGGGCTTTATTTTTATTTTTATTTCTTTTAATACTCCGCTGTAACCTGTAGTGCAAGTGCTTTTAATGACGAGTCTAAATACTACTCACAAAGGATAGATCTGTTACAGTCCAAAAAACACCTACTTTTAATTAATTAATTAACCTCATTGATTACCATAGTGGCATATAGAGGCATGCCATGCTGAAAAGGCATTAAAAGATTATCCATGTATAATTTATGACTGATCCAAATTTAAGTTTTACATTACATATTAAAATATATATTTTGAATAAATATCCCTTCAAAAAGATTGATATGTAGCTATGGAAGCATGTAAACATTGAAAAAATAGAGCAATATTTAGAATTTGTATTATTAACAAGCAGCATAGTTGCTGAGGAATGAATAAAACATGGGTAGTTTCAGACGTTGTTGGTCCTTGCGACACCAGCCAATAACCGTTCCTTCACTGTTTGCTGTGTAAAGATGGTGACCATCACATGAAAAAGTAAGGCTGAAAAAAAAAAGAAATAGGTCATTAGCATAAAATGTTAAAGTTAATGATAAGTTAATGTTAATATGAAAGGTTTTACTATGGCTGGTAATTAACATAATAATCATTATACACAAGAACCAGATCCATCGAATTACAGCAGAGATGGATAATTAGCCACTGTCTATTTCTTATTAGCCAATGTAGTATAGGATTATTCTTATTAACATTCACTTAATAAACAACAACATTACATATTTGGTAATTGAAGACTGGCAAAAAAAAATAACACCAGATATTACAAAACTAAAGATAAGAGGCGTTTAAATTTATGTGAAAGTGGGTAGAGGAACAGTAACTTATATTGAAAAGCTAATGGAGAAAAATTTTGGTGTTGAGTAGTTGAAGGACCATTTGGAAGTTTGTAGATACAGGAAATTTAATTGTCACAGTCAATGTAAGGGAACAGAGAAATACGAAGACTTTTTCCCTAGTGAAAAAGTCCTGATATCAGCAACACTCTGCTCCTTAGCTTATGTCAATAATCCAGACAGAAGAGGGAAGGTTGTGCTTCAGCGAGATAAGCTGATTGGTTCTCATCATCTGCATGAAATATCTCGAGCTTGCTCCCAATATATTTTATGCATGCCTGAAGATCATATCAGCAAGCAAGCATTCCAGGAATAGAAGAATGTAGTAAATTGGGAAGGTGGAGAAGAGTTGTTAATAGAATTAAATGCAGTGGATATGAGAAGGCTTGTTAAAGAAGACACGTTAAAGTAGATCATAAGAACAAAATGTATGTGTTAAAAGAAATGAGAAACTGTGCTTTAGTAAAAAGTTTATGGTTATTACTTGCTGAACACCTCCAAGAAGAGTGTGGAAAGTCAAAATATTAGTTTTAATTATCCTTAATCTGTACTAAGCTGCAACAGTATAAGCATACTATTGGAAACAGAAATGTCTGCTTTCTCCCTAATCAAAGTGGGAAATATTTAACATGCGTACATACGTTTAAGTAAGGAACACGCATTTAAACAGTTAACACTCCTCACAACTCAATTTACTAATAAGCAGTACTGTAAGGAGAGCAAAACCATAATAGAATGCACTGTACATAAAAAGTGTAAGGGAAAGAACGGAGTCCACTCGATGGATTAGGAGAAAAAGAAATAATCTACTAACATGTTATGATGGCAGATATTTTTCAGTTCACTAATATTGTGTTTACATTACCTAACAATTGGCTTGTTGGATTTGGGGAATGTTATTTCTCGAACTGGTTTCAAGTCCCAGGTACTCCATAACCTATTACAAAAAGGAAACACACTGAATTATATTCTGAAGTTATACAACATTGTAATTTGTATTGGTGTAGTATTTGATTTTGCATTTTTATCACAATATATACACAAAATGGTGGTTGCTCAGACCAGTTTATAGCTTAGTCCAATGCATGTGCATGAAAGCAGTGGTAGAACCTACACAGAAACAAATGAAAATTCCTCAGCATCCTGGAATTAACAAGTATAACAGGCTATACCGTTCAGTTTAATAAAATGCAGACACGTCTATTATACTTAACTGAAAAATATCATCTTACTACTATCAAAGCTTTTCTGTTAGGGGGGGCTTAACACTAAATAACTGTCCCAATGTTGGGTGACATAACGTGTGTTTTTAATTGTTGCTCTCATTGTTAGGACCTCCCTAGCAGAAAATGCATTTTATTGTACAGATATAATAGTATAGCTACTTATTGGGTAATTGCAGTGCACAAAAGTATTTATTTTTTGTTTCTCATTACAAAATATACTTGGAACTTGCTACATCTAAATTAATGTATGAAGTAACAATAGCTGCTGAGGTTTCGATTATAATGTTCTTACCTGACAATACCATTTTCAAGTCCTCCAGCAACTACATTAACAGATACTCCCTCTGGTTGGTTGGAAAATGCAACAGAGCAAATCATCTCTCTGCAATGTACATGTCCAATAAGATCACCATTTACCGTCCAAAGTCTAAGGTCGCTACCACCACCAACTGGAAATGCAAAATAAGCAGATAAGAACTGTAATAAATACTATTGAACACAACAAAATAAACAAGCCCATTTACAATACAAAATGCAAACTGAAGGGGCATTTAAAGTCACATAGTTCCAGATTTCATAGGAACATGTTTCAGAAATTCAAATAAATGAGGTTTACTTAAGATAGTATGCTTAAGAAAAATGCCATAGGATCACGTTGTACGTATGCAATCTTTTGTCTTTCGAAATTCTTTTCATTTCTTAAGTCTGACATAAAATGTAGTTTCTATATAAATGTAAAGAAATAAATTCTTCTAAAATAAAGAACAGGGGGATACCACTGTGACCAACACAACCTTATTCTGATTGGAATGTTGCAGTTAGGTATAAAGAGCTCTGTATAGGGTAAACTTTGCAGCATCTTACATAATTACCCAGCAGATAACCACTCACCTGAATCACACACTGTTGCAATGTCGCCTGTTGTTTCACTAGCAGACACTGCGGTTACAGGACTTTTGTGGCCTGTAAGACTTTGAACATAACATAACCTAAAAAGCAAAATGCAATTTAGTATTTATTATTATTATAGTATGATATAGTTTTAATAATGTATATGTGTGTTAATGTTATTAATGCAAACATATAGTACTTATTATTAAGGCACATGTTTATTAATTATGATGTTGCCAAATACATGTAGTATAAACAAAACTATAATCAAGAACTATAATATAGAAGAACAACAATAAAAAACAATGTAAATATACTAGACATTGGGAATTGTTGGCATGGTACAGCCGTCAATAATCCAATATATACATAAATGATTAGTCCTAATTGTGATTGTACAGTATATTTTGTCCTGTTTACCAGTTAAAACACACTTGGGCTGAGTCACAGATGTATGACTAAAAGCAAGTGCAGGATATGAAGTTAAGCATCTATTTTATAGATACTATTTAATCATTGATATATTTATAATTTGATGTTAAAACAATATATACACACAGCTACCATACCTGTTTAGGTCCCAAATGATGCAAGTCCCATCTTTGCTGACACTAATTAGTATACTGTATGGTTTACAAACAAATAGGCTGGTTATTTCTCCCGTATGACCATACAGATGTACCTGGGATTCCACTTCAATTTCCATTGGCTTCATAAAATAAATGCAAATAAAAGTTAGAAATCAATGTAAACAGGACAACCATTTAGTACATATACACAAATATATTCAATGGTGATAAACAACCTGAATATCTGAATAAACTACTGGCATATAGCCGCACAGAAACAACATTCTATAGTGACCACACTGTCATAGGTGAGAAAGATAGCTGAAAAATCGTGAAAAACAAGATTTAAGACAAAATATATCACGTATGCTTACTGTAGTATTAGTAAAACGGTTCAGGTATGCTGTGATGACTCCACATTTGCTTCCTGTGTAAAGCTGACAACTATCTGGTACCCAAGCACAGCTTGTGACCTGTAAAGCAAAAAAATAAACAAAGGGAGTTGGTCAAATATTATGTAATGTCACCAGGAACATTTCATAATGACCACACACTAGCTCAAGGGTAAGTAAATTGCAGCTGTCAGAATACATGTCCCAGCATGCTTTGCTGGGACATGCAGTTGGAGAGTTGCACTTTGCCTATCCTTGGACTAGCTGATCTGCGGTGGAATATAGTCCAGACTAATAGCTAGCATGAACAAACCAAATACACTGGTCAAGAAACTATATTTTACTCTTTGAGAAGAAGTGAATTTATACATTGTTTTAAATATTTATATCACATTATAAGCTAGATTCAGATTTACACTCATGACTTAAGCTAGGTAAGATAAATTATATCCAATTGAATGATTTTTTAAGAGTGGGTAAAACCGCGTTGAATTGCATGGGAGGTAAAATGAATGTCAGTGTTTGCATACAGGGAGAATACTTATTTTTGCATTTTGCACACAGATACTGACCAGCATTACTGTTACACTGTTATTACACTTGTGCTGGAAACATCATCTCTCACCTGTAATACTGATTGCAA
>JABWIB010001266.1:69729-80451 GCA_016617825.1 Platyplectrum ornatum
AAAAAAAAAAAAAAAAACTTACCTTGTTTCTATACCACACAATGTTGCAAGTGTATTACACAAGGCATACAGCAAACCACTATCAAGCAGCATGTCTGCGACCTTGGAGCAAGAGTTAAGTATCTGAAGCAAAAGGCAAAACGTATTGTGCAACAAGGAGGCATCATGTAACGAATTCTCAATTAATCCAAGTATGGGAATGATACACCACTTCTGAAATGCACCCACCGACTTTATTTCTTCAACCTCAAACCTATTAAAAATAAATATTTAATTATATTGTATTACAAAGCACACCATACATACATAATTGTTTTATATTTTATATTTATAATTCTTTATTTTTTACTTAAATATATACAACACAAAAATAAAGTGTAAACCAAAGATTAAACAAAATTTATAGAACGCTTACTCCTCGTCCAGTCCAATACGGCGACCGAAGAACATCTCTAACAAGCAGTCTATTACCCTTTGACTTCTCTGGTGGAGATATAACTGGTTGGCAAGCAGGGAAAATCCACTCTTTTTTAAAAAGGCTTCTTTATGTTCCTTAGATGCCCGATGAAAATATGCATTTAACAACTAGAGAATGAAACAGTAGCCTTAACGTAATATACAAACACACGAAGTCATAACTTTTATTTTGTTTACTACACCTTTCCAAATAAATTCTATACATTTAGACAGTTCTCGAGGGCACATAAAGATCCTAAGCAGTACTAAAAAAAAAGTGACTACTTAATGTCTTTTTTCAGAGAGCAGTTCATTTCATAAAATAGAATTGTAAACTCTTTTATTAGTTTCACATTTAACCTTATGAAATCATTTACATGATGGGATTATTATCTTAAAATTATGCTACATTGGTTTATTTTTTTTTTTATTATGTTAACTAGTATCTATCCATGGTTATTCCCATGTTGTTTATTGAAATACAAGGAAACAAATGTTACATAGTTAAGCATTATTATACTTGGATAATTATTATCTACAATATATTCAAATAACATTTGAAAAGAATATTTAATCAAGTACAATCCCATGCACATTTCCATTTGAGCAATGCCTCCTAACAAAGCACTAATGGTTTCATAAACTAGAAAAACAGGCTATGGATGAAGATAAAGCAAATGCAAATTGGTTGACTCAAACCAAAGTATAAGCAAAATCAAACAACGATGAGCTCCTTGTGTACAATAACAAACAATTATAACAACTTACCTTTAGTACTCCTTGTTGAATTAAAGGACATGGATGATTGACCAATACTATTAGAACATCAGGTTGAATAATTTCATTGAGGACATCAGCCACCATTACATCTGGCATGGTAACAACAACACCACACAAAAGGTCATAAAGCCCACAACATGTAAGCTGAATACAATCTTCCATTGATCTAAAATATAAACATACATTCATTTACAGAAACATTGTTATTTACAGTAACAATACGTTTTCCAAATAAGATTTTAAACAATTATATATAACCAGAAATGTTCATACTGTATTTAATACATATGACAAACAAATTACAAACTTTCATATTTCCCTACTCAAGCTTGACTACACCACTGTAGTAAACAGCTTGTTTATTTCAGTCACCAGTCCCCGTTCTTATAGTAAAATATGCTAAACATGTCTAAATCGCTTTAAGAATACGTGTTTAAGAATAAGATGTCTTGTATGATATCTAGAACACTGTAATCTCCCAACAGTTACTATATAAATAGACTTTCTAACCCTCCACATCTCCAACCATTTAAAGCAAATCAAACGAAGAATGAAAAACCTCTGGGTGCGCTGTCAACAGTTTTCTCAAATATCGGCTACTAACATTTTCACACATAACGACAAAATCAGTTGAATGACTGAGGGTGACTGCATATGTACAGTCACGATCAATCATATGAACACTTTTGGTCTAACAAGGCATACATTAGGTATGACATACGGCATGCCCTTGTATACACCACCCACTTTCAACCTTAGTATAGCAAATTATAAACTCTCATCTTTCGTTACTATCCTTTTCACTATTTCAACTAATATGCATACAAAAACTAAAATGAAGTGTTCCTAAGGTGGTAATTCAATCTTTACAACCCCAAATCTATTCCACTCTGTGAACTATGTACATTTTTGTAATCAATCTATCTTAAATACGCATATACTATTATTTATATAGCATTGAAAAAGTACCTTTCCTCTAGATTGACAGAATCTCTGATTGTGACATCAAATAATGGAGAGAACGGAAAACTACCCCATTCATCCGAATTTTTTTTCTCTGGAACGTCAGTCCAATATGCACCAGGCAAAAGTCCACTTGAAGGAAATGCAAGATTGATATTATTTTGACCTTTTTTAGGTGAATAAATTCCTTTGAGTTTATCTGGTCTCTGCAATAACATTTCTCCAGTACTTTCATTTGATGATATTTTACCATCATTACTTGTACTTTCAAGGGTAAAGACAGATTGATCTCCATCTTCTTTGGAAGGCTCAATAATTGTAATACAATCAGAAAGCATCAATGACTCACATATTGTTTGTGCTGACTCACAGCTGCTGACATACTGATCTTCTTTTCTTTTCAGTACTTCTAATCTGTATTCAAAACTGCACATTTCAGTCTGAATTTCTTGGTTATTCCTTTTAGAGTCAGCCAAGTCCTCTGTACTCTTACCCAAACATTTTGAATGCATTTTAGGCGAACATGATGGAGATGCTGGTAAACTCTTAGAACGAGACCTTTCCATCACAGTAAGATGTTGTTTTGAAGCATCACCATCTGAAAGCAGAAAAGTCCCATGCAGCATTATTACACATATTATTATTACACTTCAATAATTATAATTAATGGAGATTAAAAACTAATTGTAGCAAAAATTAGGTTTTTATTTCTACACAATATAAATCTAATTTTCTCTTAGGGAGATACTACAGGGCAATGGGTTATAAAGCTTGTCCTTCTCTACCATGCACCTCCCTGGCTATTATAGAGGCTTACGTATGGAATCTGCTATTAAATCAGGGTCAGGCTCAATAGGAATAACTAACAGAGGCGACAGAGCAACATATTTACAGGTTTCTATATATAGNGCTTTACAATTTTAACAAAGCAGCAAGACATGACTGGGTGGTAAAAGACAGAATGTGTGGCAAAGGGGACCCTGTCTGCAAGATTACACTCTGGGATATTGGGGATTAAGACAGGGGTAAGTGCTATTTGTTATACAATGGATAAGGTAAATGGTTATAAGTAGGGTATAACATGTTAAGTAGGTTGAGGAACTTTGTAAGCTTGTCAGATAAATTTAAGGAGTGCTTAAGTAGAGTAAAGGATAGCCTTAACATGCAACCAGAGAGTGGGCGCAGCCCAGGAGAAGAGATGAGTGAGGATATGTATGTTGGTGCCACGCTATTGAAGGCTTTGGAGATCATACTGAAATCTAAATGTCTTTAATAGCAACCCAGTGGAGATAGAGATAGAGAAGAGCAATGGACCTAAAATGGAGCCTTGTAGTACTCCAACATATAGGGAAGAGCATTGGAGGTGGAGCCAGAGAAGCAAACAATGAAAGACCGGTAGTATGTAACCCAGGAGAGAGCTGTGTCCAGAATACCTAGTGGTTGTAAATTTTGTATTGAGTGGTCAACAATATCAAAAGCAGTAGAAAGACCCATTAGAATTAAGACAGAGTAGTGGACTTTGGATTTAGAAGTGATTAGATCTTTGACTATCATTATGATAAACTAGATTTGAAATTAAGATTATACAGACAACCAACATACCAATATGATTCTGTAACTCTTCAACAATTTATATGAAACCTTTCCTAATGTCATTTTTACACAACGTAATATATGATTATAGTGTTTAATCCTGAACAATAAAAAAAATGGGAAAATACATATTTACAACACCTTTTGGCAATGCTGCTAAAAATTCCAAAGGACTTCTTGTCGAAAACACAGGACTAACAGAAGATCGTCCTCCATATGTAGAATGTCTCTGATAGATAACAGATTTCAGTTTTTCTTGAAATATCTTATCATCTTAAAACAAAAAATGAAAGACATGCAAATTTTTGTGTTAGAAAATGTTGAATTCAATATTTTTAAGAGGTGCTTGAGGTTAGTTAAATTAAATACAGGGATGTTTTGTCTGACTGCCAAATAGACCTAAAAGGACTAATCTTTTCATATAAGAACAAGAATATCAAAACTACTGCATGTCAAAAAACAAGATGAATTTAGTTAATTCAAAGAAAACCATTAGCCAGTAAAAGATTTGCTTGATGCACAGACATACTATATTGTTCTGTAAAATCCACATATTAAGGTATATTCTTTACACAAAAGGACTGCACAGATAGAATGTACTAGAAGTTACATTTTTTTTTTGTTTAGGTAATCATTTCACGTTGGCAGTTTGACAGTTATTGATGAATTAAAATAATAAGTAGATATTGGGAAAAAAAATTCTTACCAACGTGCAATGAAAAGAAAAAATTGTTTGGATTATGGCACACGTAAGTGTTTGTTGGTGGGTGGACAGCCAATAGGAAACGGAAGATAAGTCTGAGGAGATCCAACTCTGGAGGTGATCCAAGAACTTCCTCAACAATTTTAATATAAGACCGACAAACCTCTTGAGGAATAGATGAAATATATCCCTCCTTGTGTTCCTTACAAGTCAAAAATTAAAATTAAGCATTAGACACAAAAAAAAAATCAACACATTACAAAAAAGTCAACACAAAACAAAAAATATAATATTTTTAAATAAAATCAGATGTAGTAAGATATCTTCTCAGTTCATTCCCCCAGGCATCCAGCTCACAATGATTCAAATATATCCAATTTATCCATGCAAAAGGATAAATTGTTCATAAAATATTTGTGCATGATTTAAACGCTTCCTCCAGGCCATCAGGCCTAAATCTGTATGTACACAGTAAAGGAATGCCCCACATAAGTCATTATGAATTTGAGGAAATTCTTGCATAATTCCCAGTTCGTGACTGTGAAGTACAAACCCATGGGTGATATCTGCCTCCCACATGCTTCCCACACTTTCCTGAATTTATTTGCTCTGGATCAGGTACAAAGTGCTTAAAATATATATAGGCCTAGATTTACTAAACTGCGGGAAAGGAAAAAGTTGAGATGTTGCCCATAGCAAATCATGTTTTAGTTCATTTTACAAACTAGAGAATGTCAGCTAGAATTTAAATGGTTGCTATGGGTAACAACTCCACTTTCCCTTTCCCATACTTTCCAACATTTGTCCGGGGGAGATCGAGACACAAAAGTCCCACCCTCAACCCCACTTAGGCCCAGTCCCCTTTAACACATATATTGCCGCAAATTTTATATTTAAATATAAACCCCCCCCCCAAAAACATGTTAATGCAAAAGCTGGACTCGCTAACATCGGGACACTTGGGAGGTATGCCTTTCCCACAGTTTAGAAAATCTAGACTGTAGTCTTTGTATTCGAATAGAGTAACATTGCAACTGTCTACCACTCTGTATATGCATTTATGTGTATGTGTTATTAATATAATATTATGGAAAGCTAAACATTACTGGGACATAATTTCTAATCGGATAAATAATTATGCAAGAAGTTCAAAGAACTATATAATATTTTGTTGGTTGAATACTTTTGCAAATGAATGTATCTACTGTAAATAGTTATTAATGTAAAAAAAAAAACAAAAACAAATTAATTATGCTTTTTTCAGGACAGCAGATTTGTAAATGCTGTTCCAATTTTTTGCCATAAGGTCTGGTCTTTTATATATTATGTTTTCCATTTTTTCCCCTTTAAACAATGTACGGTGGTTTGGAAATGTACAAACCATCAACTTTTTCATTTTCAGTAAAACCCAGCAATTTGGACATTTACAAACCAGCATAAATTCACCAGTGATTTTAAAACAGAATAATAATGTTAATATAGTTTACCTGAAGAACCTGACAAGAAAGCAAAAAGTGATGAACCACTTGAGCTTTTAGCAACTGCTTTATATTGAACAACTTGTATGGGTGATTATCACGGATTAATATTTCTAAAGAGGTCAGTAAAGTTTCCCAGACTCCAGCCTGTAAAACAAAAAACATCAAAGTATTTTACAAGACTTATTAGAAACAGGCATTTAATTTCTATTTAGACAGAAAGCAAAAACTACTGTATTAAATACAGGAAATGTTTTGTTTATGTCTGAAAATATTTGAGTGATTCCCAAACCTTTCAAGTCACCCCTAAAACAAAATAATATAAAATTTTTTACATTTTTGATTCAAAATCGTGTAATAACTATTTAGGTAAAGAAAGAAATACTTCAGGCTGACATCAATGTGTTCATTCCCTGATAACTGTTACAGACAATTGAAACTTAGGTACTTTATCACTATGATGTGAGAATAAAGAATGGTTGATTTCACATTATTCAGTGACTCTTTTTGATTATACCCTTATTATTGAGGTCTTATTTTGATATTTCTGGATGTAACCTTAATGAGCCTGAATTAACTGAATTACTAATACAAATAAATACTGACGGTCTATCTCAAGCAAGATCAAGCTACACATTCTGGGACCCAGACAGTGCGTAGTCCCAGCAACCTTACATNCGCTGGAGACATGGCAGACTATAAGAGGTGGTATCCGATAAATTACTGCATTTGGACCCAATAGTCTTGTATAATATTGGAAATATCTAATAATTGCTAATATCTCTATCTGGGTTGGACAGCTATTTATATATGATTGTACAAACATTCTGCTGTTTGATGGCAAATAAGGAACAAAAACTTACCCTAGCAAACAGAAACACAATTGCTCCAATTCCTCCAATCTCATGCAGAACGTTGTGTATATTTTTCTTTATACACGGCTGTAACATTTTGAGTGCCTGATGATCCAATGTTTTGCTACTAACTTCTTTTGCACTGAAAGGTCTTTGAGAGGATGATGTTTTTGTGCTTCCTTTTATCCTAATTACAGGCTCATAAATTGTGTATTGAGCTGGGCTATGCATGTCATACACAACTGCAAGATTATCCTAACACAAAAATAGAACACAAGTGTTATTTATTTTGACTATTGTTTTAAAATATGAAATTAAACCTCCCCTGACAGTGGTCTCCTTTCCAGATAGATCTATTTATACAATTAAATACATATAGTTACTCCTCCAGTGTGTTTCATTAAGAGAAATATAAAATCCACGGCACTAAATTAGAATAAAAATGTATATGAAGTGTAATTTGAATTTAAAAAAGCTCTTCTGAAACTATCATGGATGCCAAGCCTCTTATTTCCTTTAGAACAATTAATATTCATCATTAAAATACAGACTAAACAAGAGAACAACAGAGTACCCTCCCACACTTGAAATGTTCCATACTAAATTGAACTCTCTTCCGAATGGAGTGGATGGAAGCCTCCTTCTCCCATGGTTTGGGTATATTAATACACTCCCTACCCTTATCTAGCAGCAGATTCATACCCATTTTCGAGACACAATTTCTTCAAGGCGCATAATAGATTGTACTGGATGATATGGCCGTAGCCCCCTGCCATGAGAGCCCCTAATGAGGTCCCCCGGCTACCCCCTGACATGGTTACTACTCATGTTGCTGGCTGTGTAAATTGTAATATTTGTCACCGCTGCTCTTATACTGCTGAAACTGTGTTCTATTTCCCAACTTCTGGGTGTGTTTTGTGTACTAATTGTATATGCATTGCTGTGTATTTTGCATTGCTTAAATAAATACGTTAAAAATGTAAAAAAATAAAATAAAAAACATGAAAATAATTTTCAACTTACAGTTAAAGAAGTCAGGTCGATTCCATTGTTTTTTATGAGGAAATCTTGTAGGTGCGCATTCTGAAGAATTTCTTTGGTAATGTACTTGCAATGATCAACAATAATATCACCATGTTTGCAAGTTACTAATGATGTAAAATCAGGACCTCGACAAAATAAATGAAATGCCTCTTCTATGCCAAGTGTTGGACCTAAAAAAAAAAAAGAAATAAAAAAAATTCAGCAAAAAGTGTCATTGATATAGAATGCAATAACAGTTTCTAGATATACAATAATATATGTGATATCTTTTCTAGTTTACTCTTACCATTAAATAAGAGTAAGTTTCCCAAACTAAGTTTTCCTGAAAATAATGTGCTCTCTTCTTGCGATGACATATGATGTCCAATCATGCAAAAGGTTTTGTTGCTGTCAGATGGCAAACTAACTTTCCTTGGAGGATTATATTCCACTGTGACATCTGTATTCCTGTTAATAAGCATTGATAGACTCATGTAGCTATCATCATGGCATATCTATGATATTTATTAAAATAAAAATCTGTACAAAAACAAATCAAAAAGGTATTCAAGTATATATTATAAGGAGTAATTTAATGAAAGTCCAAAGCCGAGCTAAACTGTAACTCTGGTTTCCGGTTTAGGCAATACTACATTATTGTCATTCCCTGCAATTGAAGCAATCACATTCAGTGTTTTCCCCAGAAATTTTTGCCAGGTGAGGGGCATGAAAGTACCTGGATGTGAGGAGGCATGACATGGAATTGTTGTAATTCTTCTATATATTGTAATTTGAGTTTGTAATATAAATGTCCATGCAGTCTTCCTTTGTGCAGCTGTATGCTCCTCCAGTACCCCTTTGTGCCAATTTATGCCCCTCCAGTCCTCGTTGTTTCCTTGCATCCCTTCCTGTAGCCCCTTTGTGCCCCTCCAGTCCTCCTTTTTCTGGCTGTATATATCCCCGTCTTTCCCGGTATCTGTCATATCCACCCACATCTTCTAACTTAACTATTTATTAACTTAAATTCCCAGCGAGGGTGCAGTCGGCCCCTCCATGAAAAAGTGCAGTTGGCCCCTCCATGAAAAAGTGCATATATTACTCTCACAAAACTCACAGAATAACTGCTTCAAATGACAGAGATGGATGCAACACCAAGTATTAATGAAAAAGGAAATGTAAATCCACTAACAGAGTGTAGGATATACGAACCAGGGAAATCCTTGGGAAACTGCTGAATCAAATTCCCAGGCACCCGCTTACATAGAAGGAGCACAAAAATTATTCAGTCAAGCCAAATATTATGCAAAACAATAAGGAACATACCTCTGTCCAGATACCCACATCTGTATTTTGCTGCTGACTTTGTTCTTACTTTCAAATAATTCCTTGTATGTGAAAGCCAAATGTTGCCAATTTCCCAGAAGGAAAATATTGTCTTGTGTTTCCACTTGTGCTAACAGAACACATTTAAATTCATCATTTGTATTGGAGCACATTCTAAAATGAAGAACAACGTTTCAATGAACAAACCATTTAAAAAAACAAAAAGGATGCCATAAAATGTTCTATCATACATTAGTTTACAAAACTAAATTTCCAAACCAATAGTAAAACATACTTAACTGTGCCAAATACCAATTACTAGAACAATAATTACATAATAATCAATTAACAGTTAAAAAAAAGTAAGTTCCTTACTTACAATCGTATATTCTTAATGCACTACCAAAGCATTCCCTTCCACGGACAGAAAAACCCTATTTTAAGGGCTGTATTAAGAAAAATAAATGCTNCAAAAATTATTTAAAATCTTTTAACTTGTAACAAAAATGTAAAATATTACGCTAATCATATTGAAGAATAATTAATATGGTAAAATATACCTAAAAATAAATTGCCCTGTCATGCTGACCCATATTTGCATCATAAGAAACTTAGACCCCAAAGAAATCACGTGTAAACAGCCATCATCTACAAGTTTGTCGCAACTGGAAGATTCCTGTCCAACAATCTTGCCACCTATGAAAAAAAAAAAAAAAAAGAGAAATACATAAAACAATACTAAAAAAAAAGCTTTATTCCAACCTATAAATAATTCATTACACCCTAAATGTAAAGTGCAGAAAGATGTATTTTAAGGTTTATGGAAGAACTTACACTTGAAATGCACCTTCAAAACCTGCTTCTTTGGCCAACCCTTTTTCCAACATGTCTGTTACTGGATACAAGGACGTTGTATACCATTACACTGTATGTCATGCTATGTATGTTCTTTTCACTATTTACAACGGTCCAGAAATTATGTGGCGCCTTATAAACATTAGTAATAATAATGTTACTACTTTGTACCCATGTTTTGTACAGTTATCTGTATTCCCTATGGTACTTTACTGCAGATACTGTGTGGTAAAAATAAACTTAGATCATAATTTTACTAAAAAACAATAAAACAATAAAATTTCAATTCGAGACAAAGCTATGCAATGCAATTTATATACACTACTGTCTGTATGAAACATTGAAGGCTGTGGTAACACTAAATTAAGATTCAGAAGGGGGGGCGCATATTTCTATTGTTAGGATTGTTTGTAATTAGTCATTGTTAGCAGCACATGAGCAGATCCTTTAAGATCTAGAGATCAACCCCAGAAATCTTTTCCGAGGGCTCCAAGCACATCATAGAGGAAAACAATGGGACACTACAGAACTCTACAACCACAGCTCTCAGTGAACATTTACATTTCTGTTCAATAATAAGTAGCAATCAGGGGCGTAACTAGAATTTGGGGGCCCCATAGCAAAATTTAAATGGGGCCCCCCAACTCAGGTCTCCGCCATTTTTTATATACAATTTATACACATTTATATATAA
>JABWIB010001267.1:21420-32287 GCA_016617825.1 Platyplectrum ornatum
GATTTTTCAAGAGTGGGCAAAACCATGTTGAATTGCAGGGGAGGCAAATTGAATAAATTACAATCAGTATTACAGATGAGAGATGATGTTTCCAGCACAAGTGTAATAACAGTGTAACAGTAACGCTGGTCAGTATCTGTGTGCAACATGCAACAATAAAGCATTCTCTCTGCATGCAAACACTGACATTAATTTTATTTCCCACCCCACAATTCACCATGGGTTTGCCCACTTTATTATTTTTTTAAACGTGGTTATGCTTTATTACACTGATTTAATATTATTATTTTTATTATTGGTATGATATTTTCATTTCATTGAGCAAGCAATATTTTTTATGTTATGTATTTCAGCCAGAAATGTTTTTTTAGGTTTAAGTCCTTGTAGAATAAGGGATGGGTCTAATAAAACTTAAATGTAAGCTGCTGCTATGAGATCATGTTTACACTTGGTCTATTGAATGGATTTCAGATTTGAACTTTCACACACATACTTAATATTACCTCACACCTCAAGATATCCATTCTATGATTTCATAATGATGTCAGCAGATTTCCTAGTCAGTTACTACATGCAGTTCTTTTGCCTTGAACATAGTTCAAGTAATATGTGTAAACAGTGACCCAGGAACAGAGTTAAGAAAAAAGATATGAAGATATTAAGTACAAGCAGCTAAGTAAATTTCTGTGGGGAATCACTACCTCCCACCAATCTTCACATACATTACAAAAATAATCTATGTAAAAAACGAATCTCAATGTATAAATGAAATAAGCACCAGCACTTGCACTTCCATATTGAACCAACCTGAAACAATCTTCAAAGTAAAATTCAGGTGAGTATAGGAAAGAGAGTTCCAATGTCCTTTCTGAAATATAAGATAGTTAAGATGTAGATTTATAAACAAGAAAGAAAAAAAAACAATAGTGAAATATGTCCAAACTGTATATTTATCTGATCTCTAGAATAACAGTTCCACTCACATATTACATGTCTTGTTTAGAAGTCACTGCATTGACCTTGATACCAATTTATGCCGTCCTCTTTTGGTTTCCTCAGTCTTCTCCTCCGATTGTGCAGATATATGGAACAAATGACAAAGGAACCACCAATAGTGAAGTATGTATGTTCTTTCATTTAAGCAAATACAAAATCTACTCACATTAAATTTGCTTTGTGTAACACTGAGTGGTACGCGAATAGACTAATGTAGGATGATCCCACCATCCTGCTGCCGTGATTTTACTGCCTGTTCATTGTACTTGCTTGATCAGCTTCGACCGATTCCTTGCTTTTCTAATGTTATCATTAATACACTTATCCTATGCTGGTTTGTACTTTTGAATTTTACTTGATGTAAATTTTGTCCATGCTGTAAATTGTGTGACAATGTAGTTAAAAGTTCAAAAAAAAAAATTAGCTTTGTGTATCGCCTTAAATATGATATTTTTGTTGCTCTGCGGTCCTTATGGTGATGAGCCTCCTTCTGTTAGCAGTCCTCCGTGCGGTCACCTGCAATGGATCACGTCCACACAAAAGGCAGGGATCCTGTGCAAACTATTAATAGGCTTTCACAAATATAACATATATTTGCCTCACTTACTTAAATCTTCTCTTGTGTAATTGCATATCAGGAGTCTCATTATCAGCCTCCACCACGATAAGAATTACTTCCATTAGACTTATTTATAGATCATCATCTTTATTCATAAATAATCCAGAAAATAAAACACTTTCTTCTAAAACTTTAAAAAATTCATCTATCCACACCTCAGTGCTGGTAAGCAGCTCTCCACCGTACTCAAAGGTGGAATAGCAAGCTACAATAAATGGGCCCTATTGTAGCCGAGATTAACATGCCTGAGAAGGCAGACACAGCAGGCTCATCAGATAACCCGTTTCAACGCTCTTTCTTAAACTCACCTGAATATTACTTCAGGGATTGTTTTAAGCTGGTTCAGTTTGGAGATGCAAGCGCTGGTTTTTATTTCATTTATGCATTGAGAAAGGAACAGAGTTGTTGAGACATGTTTACACTGTCTCAAAGTCATAGGCGACCCTAGATAGACGGTAACTTGGGGCACTATGACTCAGCGTGCCAGGCGATCCAACTCCGCAGCAAATCAGCCACCATTAACGCTGGTAATTTCCCCCCTGCTTCAAGTTCCCACTGCTGCAGCTAATCAGGAGCCCCCTTCTAATTTTTTTTACCTAGTGCCACCTCTGCTCAAAGGAATATGATCCATGGGTCAAACATTTTTGTATGTAAAATTAAACTGATAGCTTGAATCTGATTGGTTGCTATGTGCAAAATCCCCAATTTTCCATTCCCACAGTTTATTAATCTTAGGCCCAAATGTTCATACAACAATGGTTGTGTTTTACAGTACAAGCGGAAGATCCTTTGCAGTAAGAAAAATGCCATTCACAATAAGAAAAATGTAAAATTGTAAAAAATTTTTTTTAAAACATTGTTTTGCTTTATTATATTGATCTATTATTACATCAGTTCTCCTGCAGTGTCCCTCGGCATGTCATCACCACTAGCAGCTTCCCGGGTATAGCTCCACAGCCGTGATCTGCAGCCTGCACCAGTGTCTGTCAGCCTGGGTACGAGTGCTCAATTTGTATTATATCACTGAGTAACATCTTTTTTGTGTCACACAAATTTAACACACAGCTCCCAGAACACTAAATATACACTCCAATTTTACTGATTTATTATTATTTCTTTTTATTTTAATATTGAGCAAGCAGTATTTTTTTATTTGCAGTTCACATGCCGCAATGCACTTGCAGTTCCATCTGTAAGTTCTGATAGGTGTCAGCATAGGTCCACAGCACCTTTCCAGCAAGAGATAGCCCAGCCTGTACTATTCGACCCCCTCTAACTCTACCAGTCAGTAAGCCTATTATCCCAGTTCCATTTATCCAGGACCAGCTTCGCCTCCACATGGCTCATCCTCAATTCGATTCTGTAATATGCTGAGCTGGCCGGTTTTGAGCGTGGTGTTCATTAGTAGTTTTGTGAATTCTGGCCCCCTGCAGAATAAATTGTATGCTAAGCAATGGCCTGATAAACTATTGTACAAGGATATGATTATATCCTCCGACATCTGTAGTTCCAAGTGAAATTCCTATTAATGTAGCACAAGGATTGGTGGTAAAGTGGTGATAGTGAAGGGCGTTAATAATAATAATAGTTCATATTCTATGTGGGTGCCTCTGAACTCTTAGACCTGTCCTAAACCAGACAACACAATAGTAGGCCACACATGTAGCTTAGAAGTCCCATGTACCTAGAAAAGACCCAGTGCAGGTATAGGAAATATACCCCATAAATGAGAGAGATATGATCAAATGGTAATGGTCATTTTGCTTTAAATAGAATTGTTATACTTTATTCAGATATTGAACAATGGTCAGTATAGTATAATACTTTATGAAAACACTGCTTAAAATATGTCACTTGTTTATTACATGCAACATGATACTATTCCATTGTACACTTTACAAGATATGTTAGGATTTTTGCGTGTACACTGTACTTGTTCCATACACATGGAGGTCCACTTGTAAGAGGGTAGTGCACACTCCTCTCATGGTCAGACTTGGCAAAATTTACATGGATATAGTCCTACCTCTACTTAACAGGGTGAAATCACCACCCCACTAAACAGATCTCCTGGTGTACAGAACTTAGTTCTGTACACAAGGAGATCCATATTGGACATGCATAAGACTTTATGTTGGACGGACCTCTAATAAAATGAATGAAATCATTGTTTCAGGCTTTTATAATAGCTTTTCCAATGTTCTCTCCCTTGAGCATTCCAATGAATCCAGCTGGCATGTTCTTAAAACCGTGAGTGATGTGTTCATGATATTTCACTTTGTCCTGCAAATATAGAGAAAAAGTAAAGCAATAATTTAAAAAAGCACTGAGACATTTTATATCGCTCTATATGTCTACATTTCAGCCATCTTATTGTAAGCAGACTCATCCTCTATGATGTATTCATTTTTCTCACAGTCATTTGAAAAAGATTTGAAATGCTATGTACGTCTTCCACCACACATACACACATTCTCAACTCTGCCATCTCCTGATGGAAACCAACATGCCTTTTCCTCCCGTTGTGACTGGCACGGGGACTTCCCTTACTTGGGATGACTGGAAGAGGATTTTTTGGGCCACCCACACTAGCTCAATGAGTCTACAATTTATAGAGACTCAATACACAATACTCTTCAGGTGGTATATGGTACCATATCACTTGCACAACATTTCCTCTATCCATTCCACACAGTCCTGGCACTGCATGACTGCGATAGGCACCTTTCTTCACATCTGATGGGATTGCCCAAGACTCAGACCTTCTAGAGTTATCTGCTAGAATTATCATCATTCCTTACAATGGAGATCCCCTACTCTGCTTACAATACAGGAATGGTTTCTTAGGATTCATCACTATGTGAATAGTGAAGGTGGCCATACAATCTCCCTCATTGTCACCTATGCCCTGATTTCCCACCTTAATTATATATGCTACTTCAAGTAACCTAAAAAATGTTCTTACGCAATATCCCACAACACCTCCTAACATTCCCATTGAACACAGACACCCTGAAGTGGCCACTTGTCCTCCCTGGAGCTCCTCGATGTTATTGGGTCACATATATTGCCTGAGGTTGCTCTGTTACACTGATGTGATCTGCTTGTAGTGCCCCAATGTTGGACCGATCTATTTCATGTATCATTTGGAAAATGTATGTATTTGTTGTTCTTGTGATACTTATGCTACTCTCATTTTGTAACAAGGTAACACTTGTTTCTTTAACAAATAAAGAATAAATTTAAAAAAATTAGGACCAAGGTCATCTCATCGTCTTGGTCTCCCCGATAATATCTGCCATACACAAGATTTTTAGGCCTCAAGTCGTTACTTAATACTTACTGCATTACTTTTGTGTAATGTCCTGTTATGTGAGTGTACTGCAAACCTTTCTAATATAAACTTAAGATTTCTCTTTCATGAACGTATTGTGGTTTTGCTTTCATTTTGGTTTTGAACTTTTTTTTGCATTTGTGCTTCATAAGAATGCATTATGGTTATAAACGTAGTTCACAAAATCCACAGATTTTACATACCTCTAAAATCCATTCTAAGAGTTGTTTCTGGGCTTCTCCATAGATAGGCTTATCCTCCCAAGAGAAGATCAGAAACCCTTCCATGCGAAGTTGTTTAAATAAAATATATTGTGCTAGAGATTGTCCTAAGTATAAAATGAAAACAATGAATACAATAATTGCAGTGAAAACAAGGAAACCATTAGCTATGCAATTAAGATGTTACATATATGCATAAAGAAATGCATTGTACATGTTTGTAACAATTAAAATAATACTTGGTCATTGTATAATAGAACTGGGTATTGTCAATCGTTTGCAGAACATGGGTTTTAACTTTGCAATACAGTTAACCAAAACCAAATCATGCGATAATGTACTACAGAACTTCACTTTCTTTCTGTTACAAAACATAAATGAAGAATTATTCTGACACATGAGCCCATATAATACAATATTTTGACAGGTCGGTATACCTAATAAAATATAGAGGTATAACGTAAGAATACCAGAATCAAATTGCATTATTGTCTTTAGGCATCAGTTGCTAATATGATCACATTAAATACAGCCAAGTAAAGACTCTAGTTAGTGATACAGTGATCTGAACAAAGTCAGAGTTCGAAACTTTACAATACCCAAAAAGAATGTATTACAAAAAGTAATTACCAGTTTGAGGGACAGAATCATTGTAGGAGGAGATGTCACCGCATACAACTATTCTTCCAAAAATGTTCATCTGCTTAATGGCTGCAACTGCAAACTCTCCTCCAACCTATATAAAGGGACATGTCATTGTAACTGTAAGCTCTTCAGTACATAGGCACCATCACAGCTAATTCTTCTAAACCGAAAGCCTTGCATGGTGATCCTGAATTAGACAGAATTTTTGTGGTGGGGGTGTAATTTTTTTTTTTTTTTTTAGGATTATTGTTTCTTTCAAAGTCAAGAATGCAACCTTACCTTGGAGTGTTGTTTTTCGTTTACTACTCTTTAGATGAATATCCGTAGACGCAGTTTTGTTACTCTATACGTACCATGCGAGGAGCGAGGATGCTTTCAATGAAGGGCTGTCCTATGCTTTATACACTAGAACATAAGGAATCTGCTTTTTTGATGAAATACTTCCCCTTCACTTAGGTGCTTGTTTCTGCTAGTGCCAGTTTTGCTGGTTTCAGGGAACATGGCGAGTTAGCATGTTTAATTATCTGTTTTGGCTTTGGGTGGTGTCAAATTCATGCCTTATCTATTATTTGGTACAGGTTGTTATTAGCTGAAGCTTAGATGTTGGTCCTTCCTCTTTTCCTGTTACTGTCTTAGTAGTGTATAAGAAGGTTGAAGAAGATTAGTGGTGGTTAAGGCCATAGAAGAGTTGGTGATCATTGTTGATCGCTGTCTATTTGATGTTTAGACAAAAGGAGCATTTCTGCCTGATTCTAGTTTGCCTTAATTGTCAATGTTTTCTTGACATTACTTACTGGCTCCCCCTTGCACATGTATAAGCTTCAATTTCAATTAATAATCTGTAACCATTACAGCAGTTGTGTGTGTATTAGCTAGCTTGTTAAGTGGTTCCGTTCAAGGGGAATGTAAACATAGAAAAATATGTGCCAACTTTCTTGAATGGTTGCAAGAGAGCAAATTGCATCCACCTATATATTAATGGGAAAGAATGGGACACCCTGAAGGTCTCTATGACTGAAACATATTTCAGTCATATGGACTCATCAGTATTCTGCTAGTCAGCAATACTTTTATATAGTGTAAGCATCTGGTCAGCAGGTTACTGATGAGTCTATATGACTGAATTATATTTCAAAATTATGCACACAAGGTTTAATATATATAGATATTAAGATATTACAGTATATACTGCAATTATCATCAAATAATAATCATATATCACATATGTAATATATGGTCCAGTTCCTTAATTATATTATATTTTAACCTACTTTTTGTTAACTTACATTCTCAAAATAACAATCATAGCCTTCTGGAGATGCTTTCTTCAATGCTTCATCCAAACAGTTCACAGTTTTATAGTTAAATGCTTCATCAAAACCAATTCCTTTTAAATATTTAATTTTATCATCTGAGCCAGCAGATCCGACAACTTTGCAGCCCTGTGTAATTAAAACAAAAAAACCTTCAAAATACATTTACTTGATCTACTATGAATCATAATTAGTTTTCCTTTCAAAAGCTGGTCATTCACTTTAACGATTATCGCTGGAAAGAAAGGCAGAGCCTTAACTAGGTATGTGCCTCTTCATAGCCGCAGAGAAGAGCCTATTCTTCTTTGCCCCTAGTGCCCGTGTTTTCAGCCAGAGAGTAGCTGATGTTACTAAACATGTTATGTTTAGTATTTATAACAATATGTGTGTTATGGGTGCATGCATCTATGGTGTGTGCAAATATATGCAAATTAATGTGGAGTGCTGGTACACAGACCAATACCCTATATTATACCTTCCAACATTTCTGGGGGTCGAGATCGGGACAGAGAGGTCCCGTCCTTGGCACCACCCAAGCCATGCCCATTTTTGCAGCCAAGTTCACTGCAAATTTTAATTAAATTGTACTAATCAGACAAACTGGTAGGCGGCAGGACATTCAACCAAAAGCGGGATTGTCCCGCTGATATTGGAACAGTTGGAAGGTATGCTATATATTTATACACACACACACACAAACACACACACATATGCACATATACTGTATATTGATATGTACATTTTTACCACTCCCAAATGGAAAGATGACCACACCCTCCATCTTCACAGGATCTACAACTCTTTTTTACACTAAATAAATGCTCTAATTCACGGTTACAGGACTTCTCCCTGGCTGCATCCACTTTCTGGAATAACCTTCCTCACCAATTAAGACTTTCCACTACTCTCCAAACTTTTAAGCGCTCCCTTAATACTCTATTCAGACAAGTTTATCATATTCCTCAACCTACTTAACATGTTCTACTCTACTTATAACTATTTACCCTCAATATCTGCTACTAACATTGCTGTGTGACTGGATCATATAGAGCACCAAGCACTTTTACATTACAACCAGGCTGGTCCATCGTATGATAAATAGCACTCACCACTATGTATCAATCCCCAATATTGGAGCCTGCAGGTAGGGCCTCTTTCCTCACCCAATCTGTTACCACCCAGTCATGTATTATTGATTGTTAAAATTGTAAAGCGCTATGTATGTAGCTACATATATCTATATAAAAAACCTTTTAATTAATTAATAAATTTGCTTCTTTTTTGCTGTTACTTTCAACTCTGGCTTTGCCCCAGTGAGATTAAAAAATAAATTAAACATGTTAGTGTATGCAGCTGTGTTTAGAATAGCCACTTTTCAAATAAATATAGATATTACAACTACTATGTCTACAGCAATATTCTTTAAACAAAATAATGACAGACCAATTGGGTAAATCTGACTAACTTACCTTAATTTTAGCAATTTGGCCAACTATAGTACCAACTGCACCAGCAGCACTGTTGACGAGAAGCACTTCCCCTGGTTTTAGATTACAGATCTGCTGAAGGCTGATATATGCAGTTATGCTGGGTAGATAAAAAAATACATTAATACTATAATAATATTATTAATAATATTAATATTATAAATACAAAATACTATAAAACTATTTTTTCACAATTAAAATTCCTTTTTAGCCAAAGTCCAACACATAGAAGTAAACATTATGTATACATTAACTCTCAATTGACACCAAGGGGTATATTTACTAAGCGGGGAGATTGCAGTGAGATTGAAAAGTGGGGATGTTACCCGTAGCAAAAATTAAAATGAAACTGAGAACTTGAATCTGATGCTCTGGGCCGCTTAGTAAATATACCCCAAAAACAGAATCAAAGGTTGGATTCTGCCAAATTGTTCAAGGGTACAGGTAATAGCTATCAGAGGTTACTGTAGGGAGAAGAGTTGAGGAGACTGAGATGATTTACCCAGGCATTCCAGCAGCTCCAAGTGCCAATGACTTAGGCAATGATTCAGGCCATTCGGAAGGTAAGGCACGAAGAGCTTTGCCATCAGATATGAAGTAAGTTGTCCAGCCTGCCTGTGCCACATAATAATCTCCTACTACAAAGTCTGGATTTTTGCTTTCCACCACTCTGGAAAAAAAATAAAATAAACATTTATTAAACAGTTAAAGTTTCATATACACACTATCATGTTAGGCTAAATGTAGTGCCTGTTCCAGATGTGTTCAATGCCACATTCTTATCGTGACCCAAGCTGCAGTGGTTTAGAAATGGAAAGTCATGGCCCCTATTTCTCCTTGGACAAATTTATATCTAAAATCCATTTTAATTTCCTATAGTAAGGACATAGATAAATTGGAGCTGACGCGCATTATAAATATTGACCCAGCCTAGGAACTGGAATCAAACAAGTTAATGGGTAAATTGAAAAAATTGTTACCTGGCGACCTGTGTTCCCATCATAACATCTCCTTCCTTCAATGCTGTCTTACTGTATGGTCTTTAAAAATGAGATAAACAATGTGAGTATTATAAGATTACAAAATACCACAGATACTATATTATATATGACTGCAGAATACCGAAAATATGAATATGCTTAGAAGGTATTTTCAGGTATCTGTTTGGGTACATAATGAATTTATCCTTTTAACCATGTTTCATTAAATCACATATAGGCATACTATGATTTAGGGGCCAATTCAATTTGTGTGTAAAACGTGAAAAACCTGGTAATGCACATTTTTACAGTAAGGCAGAATCGTGGCTTTTTATACACGGATTTATGAACCATGAGCTAAAAAGTCGCGAGCATAAGGGGGAAAATACCCCCTTAAAAAGCAGTGTTGAATCGGCCCCTTATTGTTTAATGGTTTGCATTAAAAAAAATTGTTACATCAATGTAAAAACATTAAGAAGATACCGAACAAAATTTACCTCATATATGGGTCTACACTCCAATATTCAGATTTCAGTAAGAGCTCTGGAAATATATTGGGGGAAAAATGATTTGTTAAATATTTAAATGAAATAAAGAAGCTCTATGGCTTTTCATGGAATTAATAACTTCTGTATCTTCTGGTATGCATCTGTAAAACTGTGGTGCATGATGGTGCATTAAACAAAGATGTGGTACAACTATGCAACAAATAAAGAGAATGATGTTTTATGCTCATGTGACTAATGATATAAACATTATATATTCTTGGCTTGTCAATATGCAGAAATAAAACTGACTTTCAATTCATATATTTCACAGCTTGTAAATCCCAATTTACTATTTGTCTGTAAGAATTAAGATAATCTTGGAATCTAAGACTATGGGGGGTATTTACTAAGGGTCGAATTTAGGAAATCGATTTTTTGCTGCGAATTTACGTCCGAATTCGCAATCTTCGTATTTACTAAGGGCCGATTTTTGGAAAAATCAAAGAATTTGCGTCCGAATGTTCGTTCGAATTACATCCTCGATTTTCAAATCGAATGTTCGAATTTGCCATATCTCCTCCATTGGCAAGCACATTTACTAAAGGTCGAATTTGGAATTCGACCCTCGAATTTTCGTTTAAAAAATCGCATCTCCAGGGCTCACGATTTGTGTTTCTTCCCTATGCAAAGCATGTTATACAATATGTTTTGAAACAAAAATACCACAATTTATTAAAGCCTATACATATGCTGACTATAAGATGTTATTAGGATGCTTCTTGCA